>CAUYRT010106626.1:0-19141 GCA_963574885.1 Lepilemur ruficaudatus
GTGTGTGTGTATCAAACTGATACTGTGCGTCCGTTATGCCCTGTCCTTTTTCCTGAACACAGACCATTTCCCGTGTCCCTTGGCCTTTCAAAACATGATTCTTACTATTTGTGTTATTTTATTAAGCTTATTACTATAATAGAAAAAAAAGACAAGTTAAACTTAAAGCTTACAGAGAATTTTATTTTGTCTAAAATGCGTATCTTTAACACACTGAATATCCCTGTAAACTTTGCAAATGGAACATTCTGCCCATAAACAACTCCCCCAGGACTAAAGAGTAATGAGATTAATGGGTGATTTTCGAAGTTTTATTTCTATATTTTTGGATAATTTACATCTTGAAACACATATAGCTGTTACTTCAACAACAAAACTATTTTCATTCTGAAAGGAAATTAAGCAGAAATAAGAATGACGTTACGGTTCACGATTTCCTTTATCTTATTTTTGGCAATGGAATTCCTTTCCATGGAACTGCCCTTCATCTGACCTTCATCTCCTCCCCCATCCTGCCCCCGCCCCTAGGACACTTCCCGAGAACTCCAGAGCATCATGGAACTTAACTTTAAAATTCTTGTTTTAGATGAACATTCACTGGCATGATAAGCCTTGCGTGGTAGAGTCCCCGAGTGTTGGCAGATCACCACGACAAGAAAGGCTTCTCAACTTTCCCACTGAAATGTCCCTAACGGCAAAGGAGGGTGTGATCCAGAACCCCCAAAGGTTTGGGGGAAGTTCTGGTGGCCTCTTCCAGACCCCTGACATTTTTTTGTTTGTCCTTAAATGTAGTTGGCTGCATGTTTTCCCCTCCATGGTTATTGAACTTACCCTCTCACTGCACATGTAGTTTGTCTCAATTCTTTTTTTTATCACCGTAAGCAGCCCTGCAATGCATCTTCTTTCACGTGGCTCTTTGCATCTCTGATTATTTCCTTAGGGATAAATCCCAGAAATGGAATTATCAGGCCAACTGGTACAGGTATTTTATGGTTTTTCATATACATGCCAAATTATCTTTCGGAAAGGAAGTACTAATCAATAATCTCATTATTTTACCTCATCCTCACCAACATTGGACAGTATCATAAAAAATGCAATTGGTATATGAAAAATGATATCCTATTATTGTCTTTATTAGTACTTTACTACTGAGATGAAAGAATTTTATGACTTTGTTAGACATTTTTGTCTCTTACTTTGTAGAATGTATGCTTTTATACTTTGTATATATTTCTATTGGAGTGCATTTGTTTTATTATTAATATATTTTTTCAAACTATTAAGGGGGTACAGAAGTTTTTGCACGTGTGTATATATATATATATATACACCACTTTTTTTATATACTTATAAATTTATGTTCACTTAGGTTGATTCCCCATGTTTGCAATTGTGAATCATGCTGTGATAAACGTTCGAGTGCAGGTGTCTTTTTGATAAAATGACTTCTTTTCCTTTGGGTAGATACCCAGTAGTAGTGGGATTTCTGGATTGAATGGTAAGTCTACATTTATTTCTCCATACTGTTATCCATAGAGATTTTACTAATTTGCAGTCCCACCAACAGTGTATAAGTGTTCCTTTCTCTCTGCATCCTCACCAGTACTATTGTTTTTTAACTTTTTAATAATGGCCATTCTGATGGGGTAAGGTGGTGTCTATCTGTGGTCTTAATTTGCATTTCCCTGATGATGAGTGGTGTTGAGCATTTTTTCATATGCTTGTTGACCATTTGTCTATCTACTTTTGAAAAACTTCTGTTCATGGCTTTTGCCCACTTTTTGAGGGGCTGTTTGTTGTTTTCTTGCTTATTTGTTTTAGTTCTTTGTAGATTCTGGATGTTAGCCCTTTATCAGATGTATAGTTTGAGAATATTTTCTCCCGTTCTGTAGGTTGTCTATTAACTCTGTTGATGATGATGATGATGATGATTGCTGTGCAAAATCTTTTTAATTTGATTAAGTCTCATTCATTTATTTTTTGTTGTTGCCATATTTGCCTTCTGGTTCTTCCAGGGGTGGGAAACCTGTGGCTTTAAGGCCCCATGTGGCCTTCTGGGTCCTTAAGTGCATCTTTTTCAACAAATCTTTTTATTGAAAGGGGTGCAGCAGAGAAAGGTGAAGCTTTTCTAGCTTCCTTTGGTGCTAAAAAAGGACCAATCTTGAAATCAGAAGGCCACAGGTTCCCCACCCTTGGAAGAGTTTTTCCTATATTTTCTTCTAGAATTTTTATGGTTTCATAAAATGTCTTTCATAAATGACATTTAAGTCTTTTATCCATCTTGAATTAAATTTTGTGCATGGTAAGAGTTAGGGGTCCTGTTTCATTCTTCTGCATGTGGCCATCCAGTCTTCCCAGCACCATTTATTGGATAGGGTTTCCTTTCCACAGGAAAGTTGCCTGCTTTGTCAAAGATCAGTTGGTTGTAGGTTGACAGTTTTATTTTGGGGTTCTCTATTCTATTTCATGGTCTATGTCTCTACTTTTATACCAGTGCCATGCTTTTTTAGTTACTATAACCTTGTAGTATGATTTGAAGTCAGGTAATGTGATGCCTCTGGATTTGTTCTTTTTGCTTAAGATTGCTTTGGCTATTCAGGCTCTTTTGTGGTTCCAAATGAAGTGTAGAATTATTTTTTCTAGATCTGTGAAATATGATGTTGGCATTTTGATGGGGATTGCATTAAATCTGTAAATCACTTTGGGCAGTATGAACATTTTAACAATGTTGATTCTACCAATCCATGAGCATGGGATGTTTTTTGTTTGCTTGTTTTTGTCATCTATGATTTCTTTCATCGGTGTTTTGTAGTTCTCCTTGTAGAAATCTTTCACCTTCTTGGTTAAGTATATTCCCAGGTATTTTGTTTTCTTTGCAGCTATTATAAATGGTATGGAATTCTTGATTTGACTCTCAGCTTGACTATTATTAGTGTATAGAAATGCTACTGATTTTTGTACATTGATTTTGTAACCTGAGACTTTGCTGAATTCATTTATCAATTCTAGGACAATTTTTGTGAAATCTTTGGGGTTTTCTAGATAGAAGATCATATCATCAGTGAACAGGGATAGTTTGACCTCCTCTTTCCCAATTTGGATACCTTTTATTTCTTTCTCTTGCCTGATTGCTCTGGCTAGGACTTCAGTACTATGTTGAATTATTATTAACATTAATATTATTACAGTTGTTTAGAAAGAGCTTCGTATATTTAAAGAACATCAATCCTTCATCACTGTAGATGGTCTTTCCAATCTCTAATTTACATTTTATTTTTACTTAAAATGCTTTGTCTTTTTAATTTTTTCATCTCTTTTTGTGTTGAGAAAGGTCTTCATTTTTCACTTCCAAGATGACCAAATAGCCACCTTCCAAGATCAGCAGTAAATTACCTACATTTTCCTCTTGCTGCTTTATATTTTCATGTTTGTATAAATATTTTTATTTAAACAAATAGAAATTTAAAGACACATAATATGTGTATACATGTTAAATTTGTCTGGACTTTATTTTAGTATGCAGTTTAAAGAAGGTATTTAGGCTTTTTCCCCTTCTAACTAGTTAACAGATTTTTCCAACATTATTGTTGAATAATTCTCTTTTTTCTCACTGATCCCAAGTACCATCTTAATCATATACTTAATTCTTATATGTACCAAGGTATTTTTCTTGGCTTTCTATTGTGTTCCATTGATCAACATTCCCAGTCTTGTGCCAATACCACCCTTTTCACATTATCATAGCTTTATGATATGTTTTCATATTTGTTTCTTATATTTCCTTTAATCATTCCTCTTCTTATAAAATTTTTTTAAATGTTTTAAATTTTTTATTGAAGTACAATATATGTAGGAAGAGTGTACATGTCCTAAGTGAATAGCCCAATAACTTTTCACAAACCGACCACATCTGCCTAATCCAGTTGTCCCCAACCTTTTTGGCACCAGGGACCGGTTTCATGCAAGATAATTTTATTAGGCAGAGCTCAGGAGGTGATGTGAGTGATGGGGGGCATATGAAGATTACTCACAACTCACCTCCTGCTGTGCAGCCTGGTTCCTGAGTTTCATGGAAGACAATTTTTCCATGGAAGGGGTGGGGGGTGCCAGGGTGATACATGACCCTGTTCTTGATAGGCCATGGACCGGTACCAAGCTGTGGCCTGGGGTTTGGGGATTGCAGGCCTAATCAACAGCCAGATGAGGAAACTGAACATTACCAGCAGCCCAGAAGCACCATTCCACCATCAAATCCTCTTTCAGTTACTACCCACTCCAAGGGTGACCACTATCTTGACTTTGATCAAGATTGGTTTTGCCTGGTTTTGAACTTTATATAATAAGAATCATATTGCCCTTCCCTTTTCTGTCTGTCTTCTTGTAGTCAACTTCATCTTTGAGAGTCACCCATATTGTTGAGTGTAGTTTTAAATTGTTCATGCTCATTGCTGTATAATATTCCTTAGTGTAACTATATCATGATTTATTTATTCATTCTACTCTTGATTTGCATTTGAGTTAGTTTCCAAGTTTGGAGCTGTTACAAATATGTTGTTATGAATGTTCTAGTATCATATGTGAACATATACACGGAATTTCTTGGTGAGCATATGTATACATTTTTGTTCAGTCCATCCCTTGGAGTGGAATTACTGGGTCATAAAGTATGTGTATGTTCCTTTTAGTAGATAATGACAAATAGTTTTCCAGAGTGGTTGTAGTAACTTACAATCTCACCAGCAGTTACCTACACCCATGCCAAAACTTAGTATTTTCTGTATTATTTATTTAGCCATTCTGTTTGAATAGCACTGAGGTTTGAATTTCCATTCTCGAGATGATTCATGAGGCCAAAAAAATTTTTGTAGCTTTGTTGGTCATTTGTATATCCCTTCTAGTGAACTGTGTCTTCAAGTCTTTTGCTTTCTTTTTATTGAGTTTTTTTTTTAAGTGATTTGTGGCAGGTCTTCATATATTTGTGGTTTGTGTTCATTGTGAGATATGCATATTACAAACATCATCTGTTACTCCACGGGCTGCCTTTTTGCTCTTTTGTGTCCTCTGATGATTTAGTACATTTTAATATAATCTAATACATTACTTTTTCTTTTATGGTCGGCATTTTATGTAACATGTTTAAGAAATCTTTGCCTTCCCCAATATCACAAATAGTGTTTTCTTATACAGCTTAATGGTTTTAATCTTTGCATTTAGATAAGTGATCCATCTGCAATTAATGTTTGTGTATAAAGTGAGGTAGAGGGACAAAATACATTTTCCATATAGATATCCAGTTGACCCAGAACGATTTATTGAAATAACTGTCATTTCTCCACTGCATTGGAGATGCACACTACACAAAAGGAATACTACACAGCAGTGAACATGAATGATTTGAAACTGTATTCAGCAGTATAGGTGAATCTCACAAACATAAAGTTGAATGGAAGGAGACAAACACAGAAAAAACAGGCAGTGTGCTTTTGCCTGTCGTAAATCAGGCAGCTCTATATGTGGGGGACGGTTTGCGACCTGTTTTGTCCCATTCATCAGTTTATCTATTATTATGCAAGTATCACAATGTCTTAACTGCTAAAACTTTAAAACAGACCTTACTGGTAATATAAACCCTATAGCTTTATTCTTCTCCAAGATTGCTTTGGCTATTCTTGATCCTTTCCATTTTCATACAAATTTTAGTGTCAAATTATCAATTACCACACAAATACCTGCTGAGGATTTTCAGCGAAATCACTCTTGTCTGTTTTTGATCTTCCAAATTAGCTTCATTCTGTCAAGATCTAAAATAAATAAATAAATAAATAAATCCCCTTGGAGTTTTGCTTCAGGTTTTATTAATCCAATAATTTAATTTGTGGTGTATTGAATTCTTTTTTGATTATTTCATGGCTGTGAATATTGATTTCCCCACCAAACCATCAGCAACTTTTGGAAAAGTTCTCTGCCACATAATTCTTTCATTTTCTGCATAATTTTAAGCCTGTGCCCAAACAGCACTTAATATATGTTTCCCAAATATACCTCATACACTCTTGAAAAATGACCTTATGGTATATTGTTCTCAAATATTCTGAGGGGGATGCTCCTTGGCTCTTAACTTCATTCATGTATTTATTGAAGTATTTACTAATTCACCTAGCAAAGCTGCTAGCACATTTTAGTCTTAGATAGGTACTGATATACACACTGTGTGTTGTACCCTCAGTGAAGTACTTAGATATCTTCCTTTTACCTAGACAGCTTTCAGATCAGTTAAGGCAAAGACAATGAATGCAAAACCAACTATCTAAAATGGTGTCTGCGAGGCCGGGCGCGGTGGCTCACGCCTGTAATCCCAGCACTCTGGGAGGCAAAGGTGGGAGGTTCGCTTGAGCTCAGGAGTTTGAGACCAGCCTGAGCAAGAGTGAGACCCCATCTCTTCCTAAGAGAGAAAAAATTAGCCAGGTGTGGTGGTGCGTGCCTATAGTCCCAGCTACTTGGGAGGCTGAGGCAGAAGGATCGCTTGAGCCCAGGAGTTTGAGGTTGCTGTGAGCTAGGCTGACACCATGACACTCTAGCCTGGGCAACAGAGTGAGATTCTGTCAATAAAATAAAATAAAATAAAATAAAAGTCTCTGAGTGCCATGAGCGTGATTAACACTAGCTGAAAACCCACAGTACAGTTGATAAATCCTAGTGAAGCTGATAGTTGAGTGCGGTCTTGGCATGTGCATAGACATTCTCCAGGCAGTAGGGCCCGTGAGTGGTAAAGGAAATACGGAACATTCTGGATAAGAAGAAAAAAAGACATGACATGAAAGCATTAGAATATTTCCACATCTGAGAAGTATGGATGTAAGTCCAGTAAGGGGGGGGGCGGTAATGGGGTGGAGTGAGAGATAGGTTAAACTAGGCATATGGGTTAGGGTTAGGCTATGAATGGCTTTTTAATTTTTTTTTTTTACTTTATTATTTAAGATGGTTAGTATAAGAGAGTGTCATAATCAGATTTGTGCTTGAAAAATATTACTCTAATAGCACAGAAGAGGGTGGGCAGTAGTGAGCAGAGGCAGTTAGGAGGTTGCTACTAAAGACCGGCTAAGAGCGATGAGAGCCTGTGCAAAGGCACTGGGGACCAGGATGGTGATTGGAAGCTATTCCAGAGGTGAGAACAGTGTGACTTGGAGATTGGCTCGGTGCACGCAGGTGGGGGAGGGCATTCTGGAAACGTGGCTACAGGCTATGGGATGTCATGTGCTAAGCTCCGGAATGTTCCCGCTGAGTCACTGGGCTGAATAGAGCAGCTATTCTGAAAGTATGCCAGGCTGTACCTTTGATTGGCAGCCGTATGGAAAGGTACAGCAAAAGGCTGCTTTATTTCGTTCCCCAGAATAACCACATTCTTGCCACATGATTTCATTTTGCAGGATTTGTAGGTTCTTTTGCGCCCTTATCCATCTGTATATTTACTGCTGGTCTCCGGGAAGAGAGAAGACAGGTTATTTCAGAAATACAAACCCAAACCAAAAACATTCCCCTCCATGAGGCGGCTCTGAAATTAGATTAGTTTGTCAGATCAGATTGGAAAGGAATCTTAAATCATTTAGTACAAACTGCTCATTTTGTAGAAGAGGAGGCTACATCCAAGAGAGGAAAAATGATTTGTTAGCCAGTAAATGGAACCACAGGCTCTATCTGGAAACAGGGAGAAACAGTAGATCGACATGGATAAAAGTAAGGAAATCAGATAGCCCTGGGCTCTGCGGCTTGCCAGGTGTGCTATCTGGGAGATGTTACGTAAGTTTCCTGAGCACCAGTTTGCTTGACTGCAGAGCGGAGTTGCTGTAAAAATTAAATGGAACGATTGCACATTAACAGCGACGGCACATCTGAGAGCTCGCCGCCTGTCAGTGACGATGAAGATGAAGATGCTGCTGAGAGCAGTGATGAGGATGATGACGATGACGTAATCGAGGGAGCCTGGGCTTTGCCGTCAGAACGCCTGAGTGAAAATGTCTCATGTTAGCTATCCGACCTTGTTAGAGTGATCTAACCTCTGTAACTATCAATTTGATTATATGTAAAATAGAGATAATAATCTTTATCTTGCAGTATGGTGAGGATGAAGTAAAATAATACGTAGACTTAAGGTGTCTAGCACAGTGCCCGGCACAAAGAAGAGAGTCACCTGAAGTGTGCTGTCTGTCCCTGAATCCAGACTTCCTTCTTCATCTCCTTCCCCTTCCCTCTCCTCTTCCTCTTTACTAACATTATTTTTTAGCAATACACTTTATTTTTTAGAGCAGTTTGATTTCACAGCAAAATTGAGTGGAAAGCAAAGAGATTTCCTATGTAGCCCCTGCCCCATGCATGTGCAGACTCCCTCATTATCAACACCCCCACACACACACCAGAGGGGTACACTTGGGACAGCTGCTGAACCTACATTGACACATCCTTGTCACCTGGAAGTCCATGGTTACCTGGGGGCTCATTCTTGGTGGTGAACATTCTGGGGGTCTGAGCAAATGCGTAATGACAGGTGTCCGCCATTATGGTATCAGACAGAATAGCTTCACCTCTCTAAAAACCTTCTGTGCTCTGCCCATTCATCCCATTCATTCCTCTCCCCGCCCAATCCCTGGCAACTAGAGATCTTTTTACTGTCTCCACAGGACACATGCCCAGAATGTCATATAGTTGCAATCATACAATATGTAGCCTTTTCAGATTGGTTTCTTTCACTTAGCAATATGCATTCAAATTTCCTTCATGTCTTTTCATGGCTCGATAGCTTATTTCTTTTAAGCGCTGAATAATGTTTCATTGGCTGATGTACCATAGTTGATTTATCCGTTCACTGACTAAAGGACAGGTTGGTTGCTTCCAAGTTTTGTCAATTATGAATAAAGCTACTATCAACACATGTATGCAGGTTTTTATGTGGACGTAAGTTTTAAACTCCTTTGGGTAAATACCAAGGAACGCAATTGTGGGATGGTATAAGAAGGGTATATTTAGTTCTTTTACAAAACCACCAAACTGTATTCCAAAGCGGCTGTACCATCTTGCATTCCCGCTAGCAATGAAGGGTAGCTCCTGCTGGTCCACATTCTTGTTAGCACTTGGTGTTATCTGTGTTTTGGATTTTGGCCTTTCTGACAAGTGTGTTGTGTATCACATTGTCGTTTTCATTTGCATTCCTCTGAGGGCATATTATGTGGAGCATCTTTTCATATAATCATTTGCCATCCATGTATCTTTGATGAGGTGTCAGTTAAGGTCTTTGGCCCATTTTTTAATCAGGTTTTGTTGTTTATTGTTGAGTTTTAAGAGTTCTTTGTCTATTTTTGATTACAGTTCTTTATGAAATAGGTATGTCTTTTGCAAATATTTTCTCCCAGTGTGTGATTTGTCTTTTTATTCTCTTGACAGTGTCTTTTGTAGAGGAAAAGTTTTAATTTTAATAAAGCCCACCTTATCAATTCTTTCCTTTCCTAGATCATGCCCTTGATAATGTATCTAAAAAGTCATCACCAAACCCCAGGTCATCTAAATTTTCTCCTATGTTATCTTCTAGGAATTTTGCAGTTTTGCATTTTACATTTATGTCTGTGATCCATTTTGAGTTAATTTTTGTGAAGGGTAAGGTGTGTCTAGATTTTTTTTTTTTTTTTTTTTTTTGCATATGGGTGTCCTGTTGTTCCAGAACCGTTGGTTGAAAAGACTCTTTTCTCCATTGGGTTGCCTTTGCTCGCCTGCTAAAGATCAGTTGGCTGTATACTCATAGGTCCATTTCTGGGCTTTCTATTCTGTTCCATTGATCTATTTGTCTATTCCTTTTCCAGTACCACACTGTCTTAATTACTGTAGCTCGATAGTGTATCTTACAGTGGGGTAATTCTCCAACTTTAGTCTCCTTCAATATCGTACAACCTTATTTTGTATTTTAATGCCATATTGTCATTTGTCCATTATCCTGAAATATACATTGTGGTCACTGATCCTGAAACTCTTCTGTTCTCTGTTCTGCATAAATTTGTTTCCTACAGTGTCTATACATCTCTCCTGTAGTTTGCAGAGCCCAGGTATGGCCATTCTGCTCAGAACATCCCTGGGTATTGAATTCAGGACAAGGATAGTGACCCTGGGGAAATCCTCACCCTACCAGAGATTGCAGGCAGAATGTGTAGTCTTCTACCAGGTCCTCTCATCTCTACCCAGGTGGTATTTGGTGAATATAATTAATAATGTGCTGTTTGGAGACTCCCGGTAGTTTATTTGCTTCACCAGTTAAAACAAATATTTTACCTTTTTGGTTGCTTTTTGGTGGGGTGCAGGAAATGAGAGTAGAATCCCTTCTGAGCCAGGAGTATCATTTCCTTCAGGTACTGGGAAAAAAACTAAATAGCTACACGTTCAGGATCTTTTGTAAAAGCAGCAGGTCTCCTGGCTCTAATGCAGACAGACC
Source organism: Lepilemur ruficaudatus (assembly GCA_963574885.1). Classification (NCBI taxonomy): domain Eukaryota; kingdom Metazoa; phylum Chordata; class Mammalia; order Primates; family Lepilemuridae; genus Lepilemur; species Lepilemur ruficaudatus. The sequence continues at coordinate 10,475 of CAUYRT010106626.1, forward strand.
AGCTTGACAGCTCACTGTGGCTGAACATGACTGAAAATCAGGTCAGGGATTGTCACACCAGGAGGACAAAGAGGTCGGTACCCAGTGACGGGAACGTCCCTGCCGGCTGCGGATAGCGGTGCATCACAGAACTGGCAACGACCGGCCTGGGGGTTCCATCTTTCCTGGAACTGCAACATCCCATCTGTTTGCTTTTATGCCTTAATATCCCCAAAGTCACTCCCTCCAAATGCTACAGAGCACGTATTTATCGTTTTAATTAAAGTGAATAGGTTTGAGGATTTCAGAAGAGAAATTTGAAGCTATCCGAGGGGGTTCCAAAACCGGAGATGGGAAAGCTTACACCCAAAAGTGTCAGGGTGACATAGCTCAACCCAGGTTCCCTGATTTATGCAGGAAACGAGCACAGAAGTTATCTCAGGGAGAGAGGGCACTCAGTCCCGGAGAGGTACGAACTTGCCTGCCAAATGTTTTCTTATAGGAAAAAAAAAAAAAAAGGAAAGGAGAAAAGAAGAAAGGAAGAAGGAAACAAGACACACTGAGGCCCATGTCTCTATCTGTTCCCAAACGGATTCCGTTTGAGGCACTCTGTCACTGCACGCGCACCTGGATGTGGCTGCGGATTTAGATAACTTCCCCTCTGCCCTTTATTACGACTGCACAAATTCTGTGTGTGAGGGATAAATAATGCATGCCCTCAGCCAAGAAAGGAAAGAAGACCTAAGGAAATATTGCGGAATAGAAAAGCAACATCGCCTTCTCGGGTATATTTTTATTTCCGACCCACGTGCTCCCGCTCCCTCCCCTCTCCCCCGCTGCCCTCTCTTTCCCAACCATGGGGACCTGCAAACCTGGAACCAGCGTGCTGGAGAGCATAGGTGTGGCACTCAATCTTGCATTTAAAATACTTGCAGCTGAGACATGCTTGTGTGATCCTAGGCCAGTCCCTTCTCTTCTCTCTGTAAAAAGAGGATACCAGTCACCGGTTGGGGGAAGGGCTTGGGTTCCGTACCATGTTGAGAAGCCAGAACCCTTTGCTTCTTGCGCTTCTAACAGAGACAGACGAAGGGACAACATGGAACTCTATGCTCAATGCTTAAATGACAGTCAAAGTCGAAAGTCACACAGGAATCACTTGTATGTCTGCATGTGTGTTGGTTCCTTACTGGTGCCTGTATTCTGCTGAGGTGTAGGGCACAAGGACGGTTTTCCAGGCGATGGTTTAAATAAGGCCCCAGCTACTGCCCCTCCAGGGTTTGGATTAGAAAACCAGGTGGGAAAGGAAATGATTGTAGAGCAAAAAAATCCAGTTTGGCTACTTAACGTCTGTGGGAGGAAGTTGGAAGCAATAACAGGAATGAAGTTTGGGGACTGTTTGCTCATTTATACGTGGTCTCTGTCTCCCCAATTACACACCTAATTAAGAGTTGGACAGTTAGGCAAACAGTTTCAATGTATAATAAGGGAGTTTGGGATTAGCACACAGTACACAGAGAGGCACCTCTGGTCTTCAGGAAATTGTGGGACAAGTGTCCCTGAGGTGTGTCTTTCAGACCCCAACCACCTGCGGCTCCGTGGGTGTTTCTGATACCTCTCAGGCTTCTTCAGCTTCCTGTGCCTTTGCCGCTCTGTCTGCAAAGACGCTCAATGTCAGAGACAGAGGAGGTCTCCGCAGAGGCAAGAACTGAGGTCTGAGAAGGGGATGGGTTGTTCCAGGACACAGGGAATGGAAGACCCAGGGCTGGCCACAGCTTCCGATGCCTGGTCATCCTGTGACCTGTCCTCCCGCCCCCTTCACTGCCACTTCCTTTCCATCTTGTCCCAGTCATTTCCCATGTTCTGCTCTCTCTGTGCTCATCTCCTCCAGACTTTCCTCTACCCCCTCGTCAAGGGGTCTTTGGAGACTCCATCCTCTATGAGGTTGACAGGTCTGGGTAGAAATGGGATGTGTCCGCCCGGCTACACACCACCATCCGTCCATGGGTGGAATAACGTTGGTTTACCTGGGTGCTGGTCCCCACCACGCCTGCTCTTTAGATCTCTGGGAAGAGGACGGGGCCAAGCCCCCTGTGGACTCTTTCTCCACGCCCTGTCCGTGGATGCACCAATGTGAGTTTGCGACAGACAGCAATGGCTTTGTGTAACCACCGGAGAAACTCCTTTCTTGTTTCTGTTCTAGGTTCACCAGGTGTTCTGGAGTTACTATCTCACACAAGGATCGAGGTGGAAGAGGGAAACTGACTTGCTCTGAGTAGCGGCCCCACTGGCCAGGCTGAGGGTACTGAAAGCCTCAGGGCTGCTCCTGTAACCCAGAGAAATCTTCAACTGTGGATGCAAAGGGTGATTGGGGAACGTGTTCTGGCCTTACCTGAGGAAGCTGCACAATCAGCTTCTTCCATTCTTACTTGCTATAGATGCATCCTTGCCATTTCCATGGCAACTGGGAAGCTTCCCGGGTGTCACTGGAACATTTTGCTTGTGGGGATACGGAGGGCAATCGGATGGGGTAGGCAGGTACAGAGGCTGAGAAGTGTACGTCCTCCCATTGTTTTCTCACCTGGAATTTTCACAGGGTGAGCCCCAACAGCAGGTGCAGGAATATAAATAAGGGCCACTGTTCATTCTGTGACCTCAAGACCCTGGATGCCAATCCCGAGCCACAGAGATACACAATGTAACCAGAGATCTGCAGCTTCCATGGGAGCCTCTCTGCCCTTAGGTCCCCCCTCCTCTCTGCCCATCTTTTTCTCCCTTGAACTTCAGCCCCAAGCCTCTGGCAGAAGACGAGCTTAGTGCCAGAGTCAGGGAAAAGCCACACCTTCCTTTTGCTGGGGGCCGGGTGATTGGGGGCAGCGAGTGGAAAATCCAGCCTAGAGGCTAAGAGCAGCCTCTGCTTTCTGGCTATGTGGTCTTGACTTTCAGTTTCTCCATCAGTAAAATGGAGAGGACGATAGCGACTCCCTCACAGGGCTGCCATGAAGATTAAAGGGGCTAATGCACGTGCAGCACACATATGGTATGTACCTGTCATGTCGACGGTCCTATAGAAGTAGGGTGACCTTATATCCGGGTGTGTCTAGGATAGACTCACTCTGTGCCTATTTCTCCAGCATAATTGTTAACAGTGCCCCGTTTGCATTTCAAAAGCATCCAAAGTTTGGACATTAGTAGTGCACACAGTGTTAGCTACTTTACTATGGGCAGCGAGCCAGCATCGTAAGACTTTACAGGGTTGGATGACGTGGGTTAGGAAGTGAGGCAAGCCCGAGTTTGGCTTCAGAGCATCTGCCATCAACCAATTCAGGTTAGTCTGCACTTATCCTGGGAGAGGAAAAAACCCATAACACTGACATTTTGCTCTTCCCCACCCACCCCCACCTCCCTGGCAAAATGTGCCAAGAACTAATAAGGGGGCAGCCCCACCGGGGTCTCATTCAGAAATGCATGTGCAGAAAGCGAGTCCCGAGAGCCCAGCACAGGGGCTGCTTTCTTCTCTGGCACAGTCCAGATAACTAGGGTTGGGCTAGAGGGTCACCAAGGGCATCCAGCAGTTCCACGTTTTCCCAGATAAAGGACAAATATTTAGAGATGATCACGGACGCCCAGCATCTTCCCTGGGGGAAGGGCTGGGGTCAATCCTGGCGGACTGCTACCACAGGGACCACGCTGCCTTTGTGTTGCTGGAGCGGCAGGCTCAGAGCCCCACTGCAGCCGGGTCCTTGGGCTCCTCTTCCTCTCCTAGTCCCTGAGGTCCTGCGTGCCTCAGATTATTGTCTGTCTATCTAACTCCCTATCTATCTACGCCTGCCTCTCGTTCTCATAGCTCAGACCCTGGCGTCAAATCCCAGCTTCACCACTTATTCGCTGTGTAACTTTGAGCAAGTTCCTTACCTTTTCTGTGCCTCAGTTTCCTCATCTGTAAAATGAAGAGGATACTATATCCATGCCGTAGGGCTGTTTTGTGAGGATTGAAAGCCATCCATGTATCACTCACAGCACGTGCTTGGTACTGTACATACACAGATCGCACTGTAATAACTATTGCTCTTATTAGCACCTCTGTCCTTACCATTGTCCTTTAGAAGAGGTTCTCACTTTCTCATCCCATCCTTTTGGTTGTCTTAATATAATTCTGAATTAAAATAAAACTCTTTTCGCATCATTAGGAAGAGAACTGTGACTTGCTCAGGCCTGACTAACATTGGCATTCGCGTTTTGTTACACAGATGGGCAGACCAGGAAAGCAGAGCTCGGTACAGAAGGGAGTGGAACAATCTCTGTTCCTGTTTGGCTCTGCCCTTGGGGAAAGTGCTAAGAAGTGCACAGATTTTGGAATTAGACAGATTGTAGTTTGAGTTCTGAGTTTTCCGACTTTAAGCGAGTGGCCTTGGGTAAATTACCTAACCTCTCTGAGCCTCGGTTTACTAATATATAAAATTAGGAAAACTGCATGGGTTTTGCAAGGGTTAATGGGTGTAAAACCTCCTGATACAATGCCCAGTGTGTGGCAGTATTCCGTAAATTCTGATGCCTTGTTCCCTCCTATGTTAGAGTGCAAGCTCCCTGGGGGTTGGGAGGTGCTGTGTTTGCTCATTGTTCATTCTCTGGGTACTCAGCTAAGTGCCTGTAACCCAACGAGCAGTCAGTAAGTGCTTACTAAGTGAGTGCAGGATGAACAGACTTTTCATGCATTACATGCCTTCTTACAAATAAATATATTAACTTTCTGTTTACTGTATCATGGCTAATCACTGCCAGGGAGAAAAGCTTTGGGGATTTAATGATTTCTGAAAACTATATTCAAGGTTAAATTATGAGTCAAGCCAAGGCTCTAAACTGCTGGAAGCAATTTCCTCATATTTCAACCGTTGCTCAACCTCCTGCGCTTTATGTATTCAAAGCCCGCAAAGCCCTGCTCCTTGCATTTCCCCCCCGCATCCGGAGAGCACACAGTATGGCTGCATCCCGGCTGCGCTTCCCTGGGAAGAAAGCAAAGGCATAGAACACAGTTTAAGGCCGAAGTGCTCCAGCCTTGTATTTTCAAAGGGAATTAACTAAAAGGTGATGGATATTTGTCCTTAACACTGGTCATTTCGCTTCCTGAATTCTGCATTCACTCACAAACAAGGTGTGGGGAGTGGAAAAGGGAGATAGATTTTGAAATTGGCTCTTCTCCTGTCTGTCTGCAGCCGAGATCACTCACAAGCCTCAGGCCTCCCAAGACTCTATAAAGAGCCATCCTGGTGTGGTGGCAGAGTGGGGACCACAGGGTAGGCACTTAGGTTAGTCTTTGGCTGCTCGAGGTCGCTGTTCCCTTCATACGCCTCCTTGCTCACCTTCTTCTTATGGTTCTCAGTACGTAGGACCTCTTCGTCTCCTTCAAGCCATTCCTGATGGAACAAGAATGAATCAAACAGCTCAGTTCTATCACAGTCAGAGTGGTCTGGGAGTTACCTGACTTCTTGCCTGGATGGCAAACTTCTCCAGGGCAGTGTTTTGTTTGTTTTGTATTGCATTTTTAATAACTAAGACTGAACATCCCACCAGATACAACTGTAAGTGTTTAGGGGGAAAAAACTTGTAGCCCTTCTCTGCGAAGGACAACATCACAGCAACCGTGGACCAGACCGTCTTTCATAGGAGCCACCCATTTTCCTGAGAGAAGGCGGTAAGAAGGACTTTATGAATGTATTGGTGGCCGGGGTGGACATTGTTGGAGGATTTCTGAGAAATGGCAGGCGATGTCTCCCTTTGTTGGGCAGGGGCTTGGCAAGATATGGACCAATCTGCAAAGGGATCCTGTAGACCCATGAAGCAGAAAGGAGACAAGACGGTAACCCTGACCCTAGGGACGTGTGATGAGGGAAATCAGCAGGGTGGAGAGTGGTGGCCCTCACCTAGGTTCCCAGGCTGGACGGAAGGGGTCAGGCAGACTGGCCAGGGAGACCTGGTTGAAGCTCAGTGGATGAATGAGTCTGGAAGTCTCAGCACCTGGCTCCCCTGATACGGTGTACAGACCTGAGTGACAACAGTTGAGCATGTGTGCCTGTGAACTAAGGGAACTGTAACCTTGGCCTCTAAGCACAGCTTCCCATGGTGGCCTGTGCAATGATGGAGCCAGCACCAGCTCAGCCTTGGCTGTGGTGGGCAGGTGTCTCTGGACCTGCAGGGCATCATTCTTCAACAGTGCCTCTGGTGGTGAGTGGGAGCATTGCACTTGCCGACGGAGGAGACAGTATTGATTGATATTCAAAGGCAGCGGGGGCAGATGAAGCCCTGGAGTTTTTGGATACATAGTGGGAATGAGCACAGGAAAAATAAAATAACATCAAGAAAGAGGGAGATTCTGGACTTCATGCTGATTATGGCTTGGGCGATTGATTTAATAACAACAAAAATATGCGACTATAATTATACCTCCAATTGGTGAAATAGCTCATACCAGTTGTGAAGCTCACAGAGTGCTTTTCATTTTGCATAGAATTGGATTTCAGTACGTGTTTGTCCAACGAAGAGGATGGATGAGGGAATAGAATGAAGGCTCATTAAAACCCACACTCTGATAGAAACATCACATATTTATCCAATTTATTTTTCACAACCTGGTAAACACTGTTATCCTCGTTCTGCAGATGAGCTGTTCCAGGACCCATCTCCAGCAGCAAATGATGGAAACGGTATTTGAACCCAGGGCTGATGCCCGAACCCACGCTGGCCCTGCTCTGTCGTCTCTTTGGCCAGATGGGACGCTGCAGGGATGTCTGCGGCAGCTTCCAGCTCTGAATGGTAAAACAGATGACTGGGATGTGACTATGGTTAACGGAGTCTCGGGACTGGTGAAAGGGATTCATATGAAACAAAATCAAGGAAAGCTTTTACAAAGGAACAAATTCTGATTTTATCCTGAGAGTTATGATCTGGTGTGAGGATTATGGTACTGAGAGTCCTAGCAAAGCCACCACCAGCAATCCCCGTGAGTTACATGAGTTACGACCGTTCACTATGGGGGATGAGAAGGGAGAAGGGAATGAAGGAAAGTAAGTCAAAGATATATGGACTGAGAGTCAAAAAAAAAAAAAAAAAGGCAGTGGGGTGGGAAAAGAAGAGAGGAAAAGAGAAAACTTTTGCTAAAACTGATGCATCGAGATCATTCAACTGAAAGAAACATTCAGTGCATCTGGGTGATTTTGCAAGGAGTCCTGCCTGAGTCACGTGAGGTTAATTATTTTGACCCCCATTTTCTGCTATCACACTTGACTGAGGGCATCCCAGTCTGGAAATGACACCACTGCCCTCAATAATGTGTCTACAGCAACTAATGATCTCTCTGGAGTGTAACTCAAGTTCCTAGAGTGCAACTGTAACTCCAGAAGCAAATTGGCTCTGCAGTAATGGCTTCGACATAATTGCTAGTGGTTTCTGGTCCATCCTGGCAAGAAACACAAAGAATGCAATTGTTAAGTTTTCTCTTTTAAGGGCCTATGGTTCACCTTGCAATATCAGAGACTGTGTGAGTGTTGGAAGCTCACTTGTGCAGAAGCACTAGCTAGACCAAGCCCCGGGAGGGTGGGGACCCTGATTGCCTTGTGCACATGGTACTCAAGAGCCTGGCACATGGGAGTAAATCAGTGAGTATTTGAATAAAAGGATAAATATGTGCTCAAGCCTGGTTTCTTTGAGGCCATCTTTTTCTTTCTTTACTTCTGAGCCTCTCTGATGTATCAAGATGTCTGCTAGTCTTTGAGGATAGAATGCTCAAAAAGACATGTTCCCTGTCCTCGAAGAGCTTACAGTTCAGTGCGTCAATTCTCCTGTTTTGAGAGAGAGGAAAAAAACATGTTGTGTTGCAACAAGGCATTTAGACACTATTGGCTAGGCCTGCCTTTGTTACCTTTTAAAGAAATTTTTCCACTCCTGGTTGTATATCCCTGTATATACAGAAGACTACAAGACTCAGAAACACCTTTGGAAAATCAGGAAGTGCAATAAGATTCATTCATTAATTTGACAAATACTGACTGAGCCTGTACCATGTGTTAGGATCTGTTCGGGGTGCTAGGAAACTGGCATGGATAACCCAGTTCCATGTCCTTGTCTTCTTGGGGCTCATGTTCTAGATGAGGAGGCAGACAATATGTTAGAGAAATAAATAGTAAAAGAAATATCTGAGATGTTGGGTTGTAACAGGTGCAGGGCATCGGAAGGACTTAAGATTTTACTCTGAGACGGGGATGAAAATAATTCTCCCCCATGTTTCTCCCATTTTCTGTTCAGACAAACAAGCCCCTCAAACCTTCTCCATCTTCCCCACCACCTATGAAATCCCCTAGGGCAGGTTTTGACGTGCAAATTTCTGAGAGCAGAAACACCCCCTACCGTATCCTAATGCTCAAGATTCCATCAAAACCAAACACAAATGAATTTACTTCCGTGTTCCTCCGGTGCCTCACTTATCAGATGAGGATCACAAGGTCTGCAGGGCAGTTGCATTTCAAAATAAAATGGATGTGAAAACAGTTGAAGCCCAGTGAGCCCTTGATAAATGCTGCTCCTGAAAGCAAAATAAGATTCTTTTATGAGATAACAGGCTCTTTCCGGGCTTAAGAAGACATGAGGTTTAAAGTGTAGATTTCTTATGCTCTGGCCTCCCCACAAGGGAGGGGGTCT
>CAUYRT010106627.1:0-12113 GCA_963574885.1 Lepilemur ruficaudatus
AAAAAAAAAAAAAAAAAAATCTGTCCTTTAGCCTATCTTTTCCCACATAGACTCTATTCAACTTATGTGATGGCTACTGTAATATAGGACTTCCAGACTGGTGATCTATAGCAGTCCAGTATCTAAGAACTGCCATCATTATATTTTCTTCACTTGTGCAAGGGGATTGGCTTTGCACTTGATCTAGGTTGAGTCTGAAATAGCACCTATCCTAGAGCCTGTGGACACAGGCTTTGTGCTTTGGCTTAGATGAATTTCCAAGCTTAGAGTCCTGCTTGATCTCTCACCCCCTATAACTTTCTTTGAACCACCAATGAGGTCATTGCCAAAAGCTCCTATGATTGAGCCAGAGTAATATTGACTACATTAAATGAATATTTAATCAAGGTCCCCCTACTCCAAATTGCAATGAACGTGGGTTTTGGTTTTTTTCATATCTAATACCTCAACAATAACAGCAGAAACAAGGTAATTATTAGAGCAAACAATTTTCACTACTTTTGTGAGTAACGTCCAAACTTTACCACAATTTCTATAATAAAACATTAATTGCTATACTTAGAAAATTGTGTTTTCTTAGTTAAAAGTTTAAGTTAATGATACATTAAAAAGAAGATATTTTGCTTCAATCTTTGTTAAAAATTTCTCTGGCACGCATCAGTTTACTTTTCAGTCTTCCTGAAATTACATTATGATGAGCCCAGCTTATATATATGTATATATTTTTAAAACTCTCTCATAAAACCATAAAACTTTTTTATCACCCCCAACAGCAAATTATACCTTTCTCCTTTTAATTTAGTCCTGTTGCTTATATGTGTTACACAGAAGAAAATTAATTGTTAGCAAAAGTCTCTATTTAAAAATGGCTGGCCTGAGAAGGATCCAAAGGAGCATTCTAACTTGAGGAAGAAGGGCAGGATTTTTATACACGTTTAGCAGGAGGGGTTCAGCTAGTTTCAGGAACGTTGGTCTACAAAGGTCTTAGGAAAAGGAAGGACTTGATCTTTGGTATTAGCAGCCATCATTTGGGCAATTTAAATTTTCTCAAGAGGGATGGATAGGAACAGTAAGAGGCCAACGTCTCATGTTAAAGGTGGAGCTAGGAGGAACAGTTGTGAGGGACAAGGACATAGAAGGGCCACAGTGTAAAATTCTCAGTCCTTATAGTCATGTATTCCTCAAATGGTTAATGTACGGCTCCAGTAGATTATCTTAAAGATGGTCAAATCTAGCTTTTGAGTATTTTGTTGATGACAGCACGTTCCTCTGTCACTCTGAGTTTTCTGGCTGCTCTTTCTGTCTTGGTGGATTATTCTTCCAGCTACCACTAAATAAATGCATTCTCTACTGTTCTGCTCCCTGCTCACTGCTCTGCATTCTCCTTTGACAATATCATCTCTTCTCATAGCTTCTCCTCTGTGGATTTAGCTAACAAGTTATTCATCTCTATCTCCATCCTCTTTTACAAATTAAAGAATGCATTTTCAACATTTGTGACTCCATTTTCCTGCTATTCCCTCAAATACTGACATTGTAGTCATCAGCCTGAAAAAATATTTCCAGTAGTTTTAGGCATGGATTGAATAGGAGACAAGATAAAGTAGGAAGCTTCTTAGTTTGTTTTTTTTTGTTTTTGTTTTTTTTTTTTTTTTAGAGACAGGCTCTCTTGCTCTGTCACCTAGGCTGGAGTGCAGTGGTACAATCACAGCTCACTGCAGCCGAGGTTCAAGGGATCCTCCCACCTCAGCCTCGCAAAGTCACTGGGATTACAGGCATGAGCCACCATGTCCACCCTCAGTTCCTTTTCTTTAGAGTTTCATAAGTTAGCTACTTCGTCTTTTAAGAGGTTAATTCCAAAAATGTTAGATATATGCTAAAATATTGAGATGCTTAATTTTTTCTAGCCTACCATACTTTGATGTATTGAATAAATTACACCATTGCTCTGACCCATTGATGTTAATTATTAAGAATCTTCTTTGTATGTATAAATAGTAATAATGAATAAATTAGCAATTGCTTCTTCTAAGATGTCTGAAGGACATAGTTTCTAAAATTTCTCATGGAAATAATCTTCTAAATCTTTGATATCTTGAATAGGAAAACAGGTTTATTTGACTACAGCTAAGAATATTGTTTGATAAATTAAGCTGCAAGCAAATTAAAATTCTCTGCTTGTGGCAAAATTTGTATAGAAGATGTAAGCTTGAAATTGTGCTTGTGTGGAAACTTTTTTTTTTAATTTATCAGTAGTTTTTGTTGAGACCTTTTATGTATTTACCTTTTTTTCCATGCTGTGGGGAAAAGGAGAGAATATAATTTCTGCTTTCAAGAAGTATGCTACTAAGTGTAACTCTGGCACTCATGAAACAACTGGAAAGCAACACTGAATAATCAAATGACAGAATATCTAATAGGCTATAGATCCTTTAGGAATTTAGAGAAAGAGATAAATACAAGCTAAGTTAGTCTGGGAAGGCGTTATGGAAGGGGCATGTGGTAGGCAAAATAACGGCCTCCCAAATATGTCCACATCCTTAGGCCCAGAACCTGTGTGTCGGATTGCATGTCATAAGAGAACTAAGGTTGCAGATGACATTAAGCTTTCTAATCAGCTGACCTTGAAATATGGACGGTATCTTGGATTGCCTGGGAAAGCCCAATGTAATCATAAGGGTTCTTAATAGTGAAAGAGGGGAGCGAGAGAGTCAGAGGGAAATGTGGCTGTGTGGCTATGGAAGAAAGGCAGAGAGATGCTACATCCCTTGCTTTAAAGATGGAGGGAGGGGTCCCAAGTTAAGAAATGCTGCCAGCGTCTCGAAGTTGGAAAGAGCAAGGAAATGGATTCTCCTCTAGAGCCTCCAAAAAGTAACACAGCCCTGCCAATCCCTCGGTTTTAGCCCATTGAGACCCATGGCAAACTTCTAGCCTATAGAACTGTAAGATAATAAGTTTTTGTTGTTTATTGTCTTGGTGTGGTAATTTTTACAGCAGCAATAGGAAACTAATACACAGTGTGACTTGAGATGAGGCTTGTTATGTTTGGATAGTTCCCAGGTAATTTTTGGTCAGAATTTATCACCCAAAACCATTACAATAATTGGATTTTTCTCTCGCATGTTTTGGTGTTTTGCATTTTAGGTGTGCTGAATGTATAGAATATCACTTATGCCAGCAATGTTTTGATAGCGGCTGCCATCTTTCTCATACATTTGCATTTCGTGAGGTACAGTATCCATCTTGAATCTAATATGGCGTTTGTATTTGTCCTGTTGTAAAGCTAAGTAAGAATAAGAATAGATAACACTCTGGAATAGAACTGATTGGTTATTAATAAAAACCTAAAATCATATTTCAAGAGAACTCTTTATCATAGGGATGTACAAAACAACCAGTTCTTTTATGGATAATTTATAAAATCCAATGCAATAACAAACATCTGATGACATTATAAATAAATCTTGAGAACAGGAATTGTAGCCATTAAACTTGAAAATCATTTTTTATAAAGCTCTTAACATTACAAATCAGCTTATTATAACATAATGTAACATATCAAAACATTTATGGTTTCCTCTTAAAATCAACAATAACAAAACATGGAATTTCATTGAGATCATTTGAAGTGTACACTTAAAAAGTATGTCCTGATGCTGAATAATAATTCTACCTTCTTATTATACAAGATAAAATAAAAAATTGATAGTTACCATTCATATTTTTACCTTAAAAAGTAATGTAATTATAGTAAGTATGCAGCAGTATATGAGACTAACAATTTATAAATACTTAAATTTAGTAAAAAATAATACATATGTTTAAAATGATAAGTATTATTCATATTATGTTTTGTTATGCAGCCTAATAATTTTAATCCAGAAAATAAAAATTTCCATGATTTTCAAAGTTATTAATACATCTACTTTGTACATATTACAGAAGAGAAACCAAAGATGGAGATTACTAGAAAAAAGATCAGATGAAGTTGTAGAACATATACATATTCAAAGTGAGATAGAAGAAAAGATGCCACATTTTCAAGAAAAGCAAGGGTGAGATTCTCAGTAGAATTTATATTTCTTGTATGACTTGGGATCTTTGAGTAATTTTTCAGCTTGAATAAGTTTTATTCATCCCTTTATTTAATAAATACTTATTGAGCACCTCCTATATACTAGGTGACATGATAGCATGTAAGTGAAAAGCAAGGCTCTAGATTCTGACTGCCTGAATCCAATCCTAGTTCAACCACATGTTGTCTATGTGACTTTTGAGCTAATAATTTCATTTCTCTCTGCCACATCTGCTACTTTTTCTTCATCTTTAAAATGGGGATAACTGTGAAATCAACTTCATAGGAATTTTATGAGTATGAAATGAGTCAAATAATGTTATCTGTTATTACTATTAATTTTACCAGAGATTGTACTAGGTAATAGGGGTTATAGTAGTTTCCTCAGTGATCAAATAATCATCTAAATAAATGTGAAATTGAAACTGACGTAAATTATATAAAGACAAGATACAGGGGGATTTGAGATTTGCTTTGAAATAATTATCTCTAGGGGCAGGAGATAATTTTTCATTCATTTTCCCTCTTTCTCTACCCCTACTTCCCACTCCCATAGAGAAAGAGTGCTGAGCAGGTTGGTCATATTTCAGAACATTGACTGGGCTGCTTACTAGTGGACAGGCCTCCAGGCTTCTTGCCATATTCCTTTTCAATTAAGCAAAATTAAACATGTTGTGTACATTAACAGATTATGCACTTTATAAAACATATACAAAAGAGACATTTTTAAAAGGATGAGATAAAATTGAAATTTAAAAAAATAGTTTCAATGAATTAACCAAACAAAAATTGTGCTTGTTCTCACTAAATACATATGTGTACATATAATATACTCACATCCACACACCCCCACACATATATACATACACACATATATGTAAGTTTTTATCCAAACCCCATTGGATATTTAGCCCATGACCTGTGGGTACTCTGCACACATTGCAGATGAGAGCTCTTATGGGCATAAAATGAGCCTATATAAAGGCTCTGCAACTCCATTTCCCCTGGCCAGATATTATACTTCATCCTATTGGAATGATAAGTTGGGTAACTAAGGGTTGGACTTAGGAGATATTGGGGAGCAGGGAGTTGTGAAGGAGAACATTGGGGGAAGAAGGAAATTCTAGGCAGAGAAAATGGAATAAATAAGAAAGTTTCAAGATTAAAAAAAGAGTGGATAAGAACCTTAAATGAGTCCTGAAGATACACATTTTTAATTTAAATTAGATGACCTTGGTAAAGGCAGTTTTGGTAGTATGATGGAGATATATCTGGAGAATAAAAAGGAGTATGAACTTATCTGAAAAATATATTTGTACTTTGTTCTAAATGACTTTTGTATAATAGGAATACATCTGACCTTTTAACCAAGCTTTTGTTTTTAAATATTTGTTTTATCTGTTTTACCAGTTGCTAATAGCATCAAATAGCAGTTAATTCATGTTCTGTCATCTTAGTTATGTTGGTCAGTACTTTTGGTACAAAAATGGGTTTGGTGCTTTTAGAGTTACATTAGTATAGTCTAACAATATTGAGGTGGTAAACATATGCCCCAGGAAAAATGAATTTTCTCTTAGATTATGTTCTGACAATTTGCCATAGAAGCCTGGGATATTTAATGTGATTTACTCTACACTTCACTTCCTACCAGACGACAGAGTAAATTGTATGGTATTTTTCTAAATACATGCCTCAGGGTTGGCTTAGACTGAAATAAGTTGAGTATATGGCTCTCATCAAAATTTTGTTCTGGTTTTATTGACATTAAAGTGCAAATCAAAAATTTCAAGTTTATATTTTTGTTTACTATGACCAAAACTTTGTTCTTTATGAAGTTGGACCCATCTTGTTCAGGATCAATATAATAGATTTTGTAACTTTATAATGTATGAGATTTGTTATCTTTGCTTCAAGAAAAACTTGGGTTTGGTTACATGATTTATATAAAGATTATTTACCTATGCTATTGATTACAACCTGATAACCTATGAACATTCGTGTCTCTCTGCTTATTCTCATTCAGCCAGGTTTACACACCAAAATACATTGTAAAGTCACTGCCTCTCCTACTGATTACAAAGAATAGCAAGCTGCTTGCTCCAGGCTACCAGTGTCGACTTTGTTTGAAGGCATTTCGTCTTGGTCAACATACAAGATTGCTACCATGTGCTCACAAGGTAAAAGTTATATCATTTTAGTTTGACTTTCCCCATACAGTCAGATTTCACAAACGAAGTGATAATTTAGGTCTCTCTGTTTACATTTTAGTTGTACTACATTCACACACTATTGAATGCTGCAGAGACTATTGAGAAGGCAGCTTCTGCCCCCTGAATGTGTACTCCTATTGATTAGGACTCATTTCTGTATATACTGTCTACAAAAGATAAAATAGCACTTTAATTTAGATTCCTTTATATATGATACTAACATTTTGCTATGTATTTTTATGATTCTTTAGATGAAACAGAAATCCCTAAATTGATATGCTATTTATTAGTTTATTATGTCCTAGGAACTCACTAGAATCAGTCTAATAATGCTTGATCTATAACCAAATTTTTTCTGAAATAAAATTGTTTCAATAAATAAACATTTATAGCTTTAGAGTCTCCCTTACTTAAAATGGCTCAATGTTTTATTTCCAAAATTATTGGGTTTTTTATATAGTACTGTCATCAGATCCATTTTCAACTTTAGTTGGTTATGGCTTTTTTTATTTTCTAATATTTTTTACTCAGAAATAATTAGACAGCAATGAAATTAATAGCTTGAATAAGTAGTGAGTTAACAAAATTATAAGAGTGATATCCATGAAAGGCTTTGCATTGTAATGTTAAAAATGGAAATCAGTCCATAAATCAATTAAATTATATTTGTAAGCAGACTTCTTCAAAATATTTTTATAAAACTTGAGAAATTATAATTACCTTCTAGTTTTGCTAGTTTTAATAATCACCCACAATTATGAAACTTGGGGAAATTTATATAATAATATACATTATAAACAAGATAATTATAGTTCTGATTAACTTATAATCTTTTTTTTTTAAGTTTCATAGGAAATGTATTGACAATTGGTTATTCCACAAGTGCAATTCATGCCCTGTTGATGGGCAAGTTATATATAACCCTTTAATCTGGAAAAATATAACAATGAATGGACAAACACAACAGTCTGTTTCAAACATAGACATCATTCATCCATCAAAGCAGGAAGAATCAGAACTTTTTATTCCTGGTACTGGATTAATCTTAAAACAAAATAGACCTGGAATTTTACCTAGCATATCTCAACGTAATTCTGATAAAATGAATACACTTCAAAGTGTAACAGAAACCCATCAGAATATAACAACAGATGATCTATGCTCTATCAAATTAGATGATTCAAATTCAAGAGAATTAATCTATGAATATAAAATTAGCCAACATTTCCCAAGGTATTTTCAAGATTTACCCACTGGATCATTTGGGAAAATATCATCTCAAACATTTCTTCCTTCTATTGATCATAAGAATATTACATGTCATGCTGGAATGGAAAGCCCATGTGTCAGTGAAAAATATCACACTGGTCAAAGCCAGAAGATGACCAAAGGCTGTAAACATATTGACCGCAATCCAAAGAAGACTCTTGGTACGACAATAAGAGAGGATGACAGAAGATCAGATAATTTACTTCCAAAAAATTTAAATCTTATTGCCAACTGGGGTACAACTAAACTCAGTATGTCTAAAAGGCATAATAATTATATGGGGGAAATTAGACAAAAATGTACTTATCTATCAAGACAGCCTGTGTCTCACTCTTTAAATACAAAAAGTACTGAGCTATCTTTAATATTGGAAGGAGTTCAATTGTGAAAAAGTATTTTTGATTGCTATCAGAAAACATTTGAGTATTAAATATGAAAAATGTTTTATATATAGAATATTAAAAGCACATATACATTCTTAACAAATGTAAATAAAATTCTCTGTTGTCATTGTGCCTGCTTGTCTATGACTAATTTACTATACTTAAAAGAAACGTCCCCATTACTTATAAAATTTAAAGCATTAAGTATCTTTTTTTTTTTTTTTTTTTTTGAGACAGAGTCTCACTTTGTTGCCCAGGATAGAGTGAGTGCCGTGGCGTCGGCCTAGCTCACAGCATCCTCAAACTCCTGGGTTCATATATGATCCTTCTGCCTCAGCCTCCCAAGCTGGGACTACAGGCATGCACCACCATGCCCGGCTAATGTTTTGTATGTATTTTTAGTTGGCCAATTAATTTCTTTCTATTTGTAGTAGAGACAGGGTCTCGCTCTTACTCAGGCTGGTTTTGAACTCCTGACTTTGAGCAATCTTCCTGTCTCGGCCTCCCAGAGTGCTAGGATTACAGGCGTGAGCCACCGTGCCCAGCCAGCATTAAGTATCTTAATGAGTATATCCAGGATGTTAGAAATTGTGAATAATTTTTGAGCCTTTGTATCTTATTTTACAGTGATTTTTAAAAAATTTTTAGTTAAATTAAGAAAATAGATTTTCCTGCTTTGAGTCACTGTTTTCAAATGTTTCTTGATGGCATATAACATGCAGCAATTATTTCCAGGTACTTGTATACTTTTTGCATTTTCCTTGCACTAGTAATAATCCCAAATCTTTAAGAAAATCCAGATGGTGGTTTTCTTTTCCCTTATTCTCTTAAAGGTTTTATACATGAAATGAAAATAAAATATAATGCTATAAGCTATGCCACATTTATAATGGTTTTATTATTTTTAAGAAACATATTTTATAAGTACTACCAAATTTGATACAATCATTATTAAAGGATCTGTTTTTTTAAAATCTGATCTATTTTCAAAATAATTAATCATTGTTTCCAAAATGTTCATTTGAAAAAATATAATCCTTAGACTCTTATTTATTTTTTTAGAGATAAGGTCTCACTCTGTTGCCCAGGCTGGAGTACAGTGGTACAATCACAGCTGACTGTAACCTCCAATTCCTGGGCTCAAGCAATTCTCCCACATCAGCCTCCCAGGCAGCTAGGACTATAGTGTGTACCACCACGCATGGCTAATTTTTTTTGTTTTTTTGTTTTTTTTTTGTAGAGATAAGGTCTCACTATGTTGCCCCAGCTGGTCTTGAACTCCTAGCCTCAAGGAATCCTCCCACCTTGATCTCCCAAAGTGCTAGGCTTATAGGTATGAGCCACCACTCCCAGCATTATTTCGTTTATTTTTAAATGCTATTGCTCAGTAGCCTTTCAAATACTATTTTTTAAAACATTGGTAATATCATTGATTTTTATTATCTGTAAGAAGGTAAAAACTTCACATGATTTTTTTTGTCATGGTGGTGATGACATACACAGTTCTATGAAATCTTAAAGATATCAAGCAAAGTTCTTTGAAAATTACATCTGAATTTTAAAAAAATGATTAATTAGAGGTTAATCACAAACAGAAAGTAATTACCAAAATGTAGTTCAGAAGCAGTAACTGAGAGTTAATTAAAACGTGAGCCACATTTTTTAAATTGATTGAGTGTTTGGCATGTTTCTGATAAATAAATGGATGGCCAAGTATATTTGTCAACAGTCCAGAATTTTATCAGCCTATTTGTCTTGAAAGACAGGGTCAAGAAAACTGCAAGATAATTTTCCAATTAATCAAATTATTCATGTTCTCATAGATATTATACTCTCCTTTTAAAAATAATCCTTCAAAAAAGAAGGATAAAAAATATTTTAGAAAAAAAAAACATATGCAAGAACTATAAAAGAACAGTAAGAAATTGGGCCCATAAGAAGTCAGATGCTTCTCAGAACTCCATTTATTACCTTGTCTCCGTATGCCTCTACTCTAATAGAGGGGCCATAATGATGCTTCAAGTTTTTGGGTATGACTATCAATTCAGACTACATCCAACAGTCCTCAAAATGTTTGGCTATACTTCTTTTCCAAATGCACAGAACTAGGGTGACTAACTCATCTCAGTATGCTCAGCAATTTTCTAATTTGAAACAAAAGTCCCATGATCCATGAAGCCCCTCAATTCTGGGCAAACAGGATGGTTGATTACACTAATGGTTGGTTACCTAAGTAAAAGACTTTTGGGGAAGAAGTGGGAAAATTATTCTAAGTATATTTGCTATGGTATTGCAATTTCCTTCCTACTGAGGACTGGCTGCCTCTTCAGTGAGTGGTGGATTCTGAGTCTGAAAACTACCTTATGTCCAGCAACTTGGCACTTGATTGTGAGTTTTAACTTGAGCAATTAACCTTCGAATCCTGGTTATTTATCCCTGATTTCTTATGACAGTGCAAGATAAATAGAGTACTCTTGTTGTATTCCCATCTATTTTGGCCCTGGTGACACTCTGTTTGATACACTATTTCATCTCTGTGGGGCAGGCCTCTTGTTGTTAGGTAGACAGTTAGGGTCTCCGGCTCTTCTCGGGACAAGGGTTCCCAGTTTTGGTGCTTTTCGAGCAATTACTGCACCTGGGAAGAAGGGTAAGGGTGGACACACCATTTTGATGTTGCCCCACCCTTAATCCTATCTTGAGCAACTGCTACACCTGAGAAGGAGAAAATGCTTTATCAATATAGGAGTTCCCCAACCCAGGCAGAATAAGATTTAGAAAGTGACCTAGAGTAACCTAAGGGTAATTTATATGCCATTAGCTTGAATATGCATTGCGGTTCATGCCCCCACCAGGTGGGGTTTCTTAGAGGGAGCTCCTACATGTAGATAGAATTTTGAGGACACCTGTTGGTCATTTGATAACATCCTACACCTCCCAAAAGCCCTCCTCCAGACTGGGCTAATAAAAGGAAACGATCTGAACTGTGAGGGGGGTTAGTTGGTGTCTCTCTCTCCACTAGCAGAGACAGACACGTTATATTCCACGATAAAGAGCTACTCTTATGAAACTGCTCCCTGCCTGAGGCTACTCTGTCGTATTGGCCTTGATGGTGATTTTTCCAAAAAAGGAGTCAGAGGACCGGGATAATAGGGCTTGACACTTTGGCATTTCTGGTCATTCTTCAGCCAAGAGCACACCAAGAACTGAGGGCAGACTCCAACCCTGACGTCTTTGGTGCCAAACGCCTGGATTCTGACATTTTCGCCCTGCCACTTAATTACATCCACTTAGATTTTGGTAGTTAAATGCTACACTTCCCAGCACCATTGGAATTAAGCAGAGACCTGTGACTAGCTTTGACCAATGAAGTGTAGGAGAAGGTGAAAAATGTTACTTCCAGCCAGAGATGGTGAAAAGCTGTTGTACAGTCCAGCCTTTCTTCCCCTGCCACAGTAACTGGGGTGCCACGTATTCCACATGGTATATCAACAAAACAAGGGAGTCTCCATCAGCCTGCATCCCTGAGGTAAGCAGTGAAATATAAGTTTGAAACTCAGAAAAGAGGTTTAGGGTGCAAATATAAATCTAGGGGCCATAGCCATGTAGATGAAAGCTATGTGAATAGGTGACATCAGCCAAAGAGCGAGTACTGAGTAAACTGAGGGCTTTACAGCTCTGAAGAACTCCAACATTTATTTTTTTATTTTTTATTTTTTTTATTTCAGCATATTATGGGGGTACAAATGTTAAGGTTACATATATTGCCCTTGCCTCCCCACACCCCTCCAGTCAGAGCCTCAAGCCTGACCATCCCCCAGACAGTGCACATTGCACTCGTTATGTATGTACATACCCATCCCCTCCTCCCCCCTCCCATCTCCCTGACACCCCATGAATGTTATTACTATATATGCACTTAAGTGTTGATCAGTTAATACCAATTTGATGGTGAGTACATGTGGTGCTTGTTTTTCCATTCTTGGGTTACTTCACTTAGTAGAATGGGTTCCAGCTCTACCCAGGGTAATACAGGTGGTGCTAGATCACCATTGTTTTTTGTGGCTGAGCAGAACTCCATGGTATACATATACTGAATTTTATTAATCCACTTGTATTGCTGGGCACTTGGGTTGTTTCCACATCTTTGCAATTGTGAATTGTGCTGCTATAAACATT
>CAUYRT010106628.1:0-11761 GCA_963574885.1 Lepilemur ruficaudatus
TGTAGTCCCAGCTACTCGGGAGGCTGAGGCAGGAGGATCGCTTGAGCCCAGGAGTTTGAGGTTGCTGTGAGCTAGGCTGACACCACGGCACTCTAGCCTGGGCAACAGAGTGAGACTCTGTCTCAAAAAAAAAAAAAAAAAGAATTGATTATTGGCCGGGTGTGGTGGCACACGCCTGTAATCCTAGCACTCTGGGAGGCCGAGGCGGGAGGATCATTTGAGGTCAGGAGTTTGAGACCAGCCTGAGCAAAAGCAAGACCCTGTCTCTACTAAAAAAAATAGAAATTAGCTGGACAACTAAATATATATATATATATATATATATTAGCTGGGCATGGTGGCACATGCCTGTAGTCCCAGCTACTCAGGAGGCTGAGGGAGAAGGATCGCTTGAGCCCAGGAGTTTGAGGTTGCTGTGAGCTAGGCTGATGCCACGGCACTTTAGCCTGGGCAACAGAGTGAGACTCTGTCTCAAAAAAAAAAAAAAAAGTATTTATTGTTAAACCATTGAAAAGGCCAGAAGAGAACTCTTAATGTATCACAGAGGTAGCGACTGCAGGAAGCCATTACTATGCCTGAAGCTAGGAAGAGGAAGGGTAGAGGTTGGGATTATTCAGACAAACAATTATTTAGATAAGCTATTTAGACATTTAGAGGGGGGTCTTTGTGGAAGTAAAACTCAGAACTCTGAGAAGGGAGTAGCATCCACTGATGCTGGTGTCTCTGAGAGGGGCTCAAAGTGCTTCATCTGCAAGTGTAGGGAAACTGCAAACTGGATCCCAACTGCTGCTATGGGAAGAAAGTACCCCTGTCCTTGTGGGAGTTTCCAATCTCCCGCCAGCCTGGGGATAAGAATGAGACACATGGACTAGAGCTAAACTTGACCCACATCTTGAAGCAGAGCAGATCCAGTGTCAAGAGCCACTCATTTTGGGAGCTGGATGTGGTCTGAAAGGGGGCCATTCACTCCTGTCACACACCCCACATAGTGGGCACCATTGTGCTAAAGCATTTGTAGAAAGCCTGCTTCAGGTTCAGGGTCTTGTACCAAGCAGAGCAGCTCCAGCGAACTTGAAACCCATGAGTGGGAAATAAATGTGTATTGTATTATGGTACTGAGACTTTTGTTTATTATATAGCAAAGTAGACTAATACAGGAGCTCTGCTCCACAAAGTGAGCCATGGTTTGTTTCCCTCTGTCCTCTTGCTCCCCCATTCCTAGAGTGTTGTTGTAGTCTATGTGGTCCAGAAAGGCTCAGCACCACATCACATTCCAGTTATCAGGAAGGAGAAGGCTACACATTTCCTTTAAGGCCATGACTCAGAAGTTGTTAGCATTACTTATGTTAACAATCCATCAGCGAGAACTTAATCACATTGTTACATCTGCCTGCAAGGGAGAGTGGGATATGTGGCCTTATTCTAAGCAGTCCTATACCTAGTTAAAAATTCTCTGACACTGGGAAAAAGTTTGGGAGGACAACCAGCAGCTCCATAAAATAATCAAAATTTAGGACTTGATTTGAAGTTATATCTTGTCTTCTCTCTCAGGTGAGTACTGCCACCGGTGAGAAGCTTGGAGCCAAGGAAGCAGGTATAACCCTTCTCTTTCTGTCCCTTAGGCTTCTACTTCTCCTACCCATCTTGCTAACCACAGCTTCTTCTCCTCCAGGGGTAAAGAGGGTAGGAGTGAAAATGGGCAAGTTATTGCTTTACTGATCCTGTCATAAGATGTTTTTGTCCTCTCTGGACATGGCAGATGCCTAAAATTGACTCTTTGGCTCATGATTTCTTTTGTGAGCTCTTCTTGGAAGAATCAATAGTATATCTCAGGACACAAATGATACTCTTTCCTCTGTCTGGCCTCTGTCTCACCAGCCTCTGATCTCTCTTACTTTTCAATGCTGCTGTAAGTCCTCCCTTGCTTGTCAACGCCTTCTATGTGACTGGCATCCAAATGGGGTGAGCATGATTCTTCAGGACACTCTTCCCTGCACAGTTCTTAGATATGGACTCAATCTTTTCTAACTTCTTCTCAGCCTTTGCCTCTTGTGGAACACCCACAGCTTCTTACTGCCGAGATCCCCTTACCCTCTTGGCAGGGTCTTTGAAATGGCACAAACAAATGGCTCAAGCTGTTTTGCTTTCTATGACACTCACCTAATCCATGGGAAACTCACATATCCTTGCCATGCTGAACAATAAACATGCTGCCCTGTCGTTGCTGCTCCAGCCAGCTTCCTGCCTTCAGAATTCTGATAAGAGGCAGGCAGCAGTGTCTATAGTAAAGCAGGCCTCCAAACTCCAAGGATACATAGCAGGTTCTCTCTAAAAGTCTCTCTCCAGGTCGAACACACAGATAGCTACAGTTCAGTAACCAAGCATCTGGAGGGTGATACATCCTGAAAATATCCCTAACTCAGCTCTCAGAGGCCCTCTCACTCAGCTTCCCCTTTCCCAACCGGAGAGAAATTCTGCAACATTCCCTCAAAGATGATAATGAATAAACATTTCCTGTGTAGTCTTCTTTTTTTAGGCTGGAGGAAGTGTTTGAGTGATAGTCATAGAACTGGTTTTGCCACCTTTTGGTAAGTCCTGTATGGAAGGGCCTAGAAGCTCTCTTTAAAATGTGATAGTACTTAGTATGCATTCTCTTCACCTGTGTCAGACACATCTTATGTACCATTTCAGATATTTTTGTCCTTTTGTATTACCTGTTGTAGCAATAACCTATTGCCATATAACAAATCACTCAAAAACATAATAGTTTAAAATAATAATCATTTTATTTGCTCATTATTCAGTGGGTCAGCAATTTGGGATGGGCTCAGCTGGGCAGTTCTTCTTCTGATCTCACATGGAGTCACTCCTGGTGACAAGAATAGAGGCTATTCATGGGACTAACAACATCCAATGTCATCCCCAATTCCAAAGCTAACTTTTTAGCTTTTAGACCATTACATGAGCTTTCGGACCATTACATGAGGCCGTCTCCTTCTGAGTCATTATAGCAATGGTAGAGAGCATGTGTAGCAGATACTGTGGTGCTCCACCAAGATCCCTGCTTCAGGGCAATGTACCTATCCCTAAGTTGTTGGGACTATTGGTTCCTGACAGCTTACATCTATGTCCTTCACTTGGAATTGCCTTTCCTTGCAAAGAACTGCCTCACAAAGTTTACACACTCTTGCAGTGGGGAGCCCACAGCCAATGACTGGCTGGTACAGAGAAGCAAAGATTAGGCACACTTGCCTTAATATGGAGCAACTATGAAGGGCCATTCTAGCTTGAAAGCTCCATGTGAGATAGGCTAAAGCCTTGGCTACAACCACATCACGGGTCAGCCTCTCCCTCTGTGCAAGCCTATCTTCCTCATTTCCTTACAGGTGTATTTCCCAAGAGAATTTTTAAACCTTCCACACTGAGTTATTCATCTGAAAATCTGTTTCCAGAGAACCCAATTTAAGACTTACATATAGTGGACCTACATATAGTGAACTAAGTTGTTTTACTGTCTAGCATCTACTAACTCTTTTGCTAGCAATTGTCCCAGATAGCCTTCGGTGAGGATTGGAGAAGACTGCTCCTCCCTTTAAGTGCATGTGCTTCTCATGCAGTTACTTCAACTCCAGTTCCAAAGGTGATCATATTACTCAGTCCTGGCCAATCAGAGCCTGAAACTTCTCAGGCCACAGTAATTGGCTCAGGGATGGGCACATGACATGATCAGAGACAATCAGATGCCACGGACTTTTGCTGCCCCATCTAGGCTAACACTCTCACTTTTTCCTGAGAAGATATAAGATCTGGAGTTGCAACGGCCATCTCATGACTACAGTGGGAACTCTGTCTAAGGAATGATACCAAGCCAAAAGAAATGAACTGAGAGATAAAGTGAGAGAGAAAAGAATTAGGTTTAGGGGACATCATCTGAACCCCTGCATCATGCAGTACGTAAAACCAGCCCTATCTCCTATGCTATTAAGTTACATGAACTAATACATGTTTCTTTTGCATAAGCTAGTTTGGATACATTTTCTGTCACTTGCAAACAAAAGATTCTAAGCTTGATATATCATGAATGAATGAGCTTAAGAAATGTACGGTTTGAGCACTCAAGACCATGATTGAGTATAGGGAAGGCAAACTGACCAAAAATACTTATATTCTGTGTTAATAAAATGAATCCATACCCCCAAAATATCCTGAAAGAAAAAAAATGAATCCAATTTTTGCCTAGTGCTTAGTGCTCAACATATAATAAGTACTCATGCCATAAGTGTTCAATAACATCTGTTAACTTAATTGTAATTCTCCAAAAGGAAACAAACCTGAAGAACCTAAGGTGACACAGTGAATTTGAACAGAAACAGTATTTAACCCCTTTTCCACCAAAAGTGAGTAATGTATGTATGTATCAATGTTACTTACAATATATTGTGGCTGAGAGTGTTCTTTGCTCTTGGGAAGATTATAGACAACCCCTCAATACACATACAAAAAAAAAATGGTTTGCTTTAGCAGCTTTCTTTTCCAGATGGTCTTGAGGCCTTTCTGAACCACAGAGTTTCCTTTTCACAGTAAACAGGTAATAGTAAAAAGAGACATTTGACAGATGAAAATTGAGGTTAAGATAGTTGCTCAAGGTAATAGGTAACTGGTTCAGCCAAGATGGGAATTCAGCCCTTCCCTTCCCAAATGCAACGATCTCTCTGCCAGGAACAGCAGAAACAGTGAGTGTCATTTACTCCTAGCCTTAGGAATTCATTTATCATTCAACATGCATTTCTTGAGCCACGTTCTTAGGATGCAGAGATGAATAGGGCAAAGTCCCTGACTTCAAGATATTTCTAGTTTATTGGAGAAAATATCACACAAGCAAACAAGCATAATGGAATGTAGCAAATGAAGCTATAGCACATGCCTTTGGTGTTCTAAAAGCTATGGATCTGTAGAAAGTGTTTGGGAAATTAGGGATTGGGAAAGGAGATACGGGAAGGAGAGAGTTGTCTGTGGAGGTTGTCTGGAAGGAGGTCATGTGTAAACTCGTAATAAAAATGAATAAATATATGTCCAGTTGTTATAAATAAGACAATAAACATTAAAAATGAAAGTTTATCATTATTTCAATTTTACCAGGGAGAGATTATGTAAAGAATTTTTTTTTCCAAGAGACAAATTTAACTTGGCATATGTAAAGAATTTTTGAAAATGTCTCCTTTTCATACTTAAAAAGATCAGTTGTTTACTCCTAACTCTCATGCTCTCAATCAGGGAGTGATGACATCACAAGAACTCTTTCTAAACTTCTCGTTCTACAATCCTCTGACCCATTCTTATGAGCTCAGAAACGTGGAAGGGAACGGTTGGGAGATGGTAAATCATGGTGCATGAGAGCGAATCCTCTGTATGTTTCTCGGACAGGGATAGTCTTGGGGTTACTGATAAATTGCATGCATAGATCTTTCGAATTAGGATGGATCAAAAACTAGTTTGAAACCCATAATATGGTTCATATGTGTAATGTCAAAAAGATGGGCTGAGGAATAACAGTGGAAAATACTTCATTCAGCATATTGGTTAGAAAATTTCAAATGAAGCATATTCATTTATAGTCAAAAGTAGGTTGATAATTATTTAAAATATTACATTTAAGTTGTCTGTCATTCTACCATTGTAACACCATTACTTTCCTTTTTATTTATTCATTCACTCAACAAATGTGTAGGGAGGCTCTGTGATGCTAGGCCTTGTGCTAGAAGCTGGAGTCATAGCAGTGAACAAAGAGCTGTGGTCATCGCTTCCCATTTAGAGGGGATGAATACACAAGCACATATAATAAAGTATGATAAGGGAAGGTACAGGGAGCACATAGTAGAGATACCTAATTTGGACTGGGGGGCTCAGGAAAGACTTCACAGAGAAAATGGCATGTAAGTTGAAGGAAGTAACAGAACCATTCACTTCTACAAATGCAATAATACTTGCATCAGTTAGGGTAGGCTAATAGAGCCTCAAAAAGATTTCCAAAACTCAGTGACTTAAAGAACATGTTTATTTCTCTCTACTATAATGGTATAGGTCAGGTATTCTAGGTTGGCAGGTGGCTCTCCTCCACATGTTGATCTAGGGACATGGGTTCTTCCTGCTTTGTGCCTCTGTAACTTCTATGGCCTTGTTGCCTACAAGATTGAGGCTGTGTTACCACAACCAGATTTCATGCCTAGCAAAAGACAAAAAATGTGGAGGAGGCATCTGGCCAGGGAGTGTCACACATCCCTTCTACTCATATCTCATTGACTAGAATTTAATCATATGACTACATCTAATTTCATATGCCTAGGAAGCAGGCTAGAATGGATTTTGGTAAACAGTTAGCAGAGTCCATCACCATAGTGTATGTAAAATCTTTTTGTAGGTTTCTACTTATCATTATATCAAGTATTTTCCATGTTTCTTTATAGTCTTCATTAATGTGGTAGATTTTATCATTGTTCAACAAATTTGCTGCCCCTCTCCTCTGGGCCCCAAGTGGACCTCCCTGGAGGAGGAGTATCTGCCCCATTGATGCCAGGCTTGGTCATATGACTTGTTTTGGCCAGTGGAATTTGAGCAGAAATGACATATCCCACATCTGAGAATAAGCTTTAAGAGCTATTATATTACTCGGTTCTTACTTTTTTTTCCACTGCCATGAGACCAAGATGAGGGTTTGTCCTTCCAACTGGGTCCTGGGATGACACAGAGCTATAGCTAACCTGGGAAGGACAGATAATGTGAATGAGAAATAAATCAGTAAGATTTGGGGATCATCTGTTACTGCAGCATAATCTAGCAAAAGCTTACTGAAGCAATAGTTATAATGTCTGCATTGTTCCATTGTGTTATGCATTCTGATTTTTTAGTCCATTCTCTAATATTGTACATTTAGGCGTTTTGCAATTTTCTGTTATTATATATAATGCTGAAATGGACACCTTTATGCAAATATTTTCGTTCATTTGTTTCTTTTAAATTATTTCTCTAGGATACATTTTTTTCAGGTTAGAAAACTGAGTCAACCTAGATGATCATCATTATTGCTCTAGTTCCTATGAGGGACATACTGTCTGTATATTAAGTCAGGGTACAGCAATAAACACAGAAACCATTCTAATACTTTCAACAGAGGAAAAATAAAACAGGAAATTGACTTCATAAGTGAAGGAGAAACTGAGAAGTCAGTGGTGAAATAACCCTAAAATTGGCAACAGCAGAAAGATGCTGCCACCCCTTAGGAACAATCTGAAGGGAAGTAGAACCCAGGCTGTGTCTGTCTGGTCAGAATTGTCCAGTAGTAGCTGGGATAGTAGAGGGAGGTTTGGTCTGGCAAAAACTAAATCCACACAAGAGATGCTATAAAAAATCAGAAAAAGAGAAGAAAATACTGTGGATTCTTCCCTCTTGCTCTCCAATCTTCTTCCAATACCCTTGCTATCATTTGAATGTTCGTATCCCCTCCAAAATTCATGTTGGAACTTAAACCCCAATGTGATAGTATTAAGAGATGGGGCCTTTAGAAGGTGATTAAGTCATGAGGACAGAGCCCTCATGAATGGAATTAGCAACTTTAAAGAAGGACTGGAGGGCTCTAGCTAGCTTTTGCCCTTCCATATCTTCTGCCATGTGAAGACACAGTGTTGGTCCCTTTTGTCTTTCCACCATGTGAGGATGCAGCAGGAAGGCCCTCATTTGATACCAAATGCCTGCTCTTTGATCTTGGACTTTCCAGCCTCCAGAATTGTAAGAAATAAATTTCTGTTCTTTACAAATTACCCACTCTAAGGTATTTTGTTATAACAGCGCAAAAGGATTAAGACAACTATTCATTGGCCAAATCTACCCAAAGCCAGAGAACAAAGGAACTTGGGAAATGTAGTTTCCTATGAGACAGAACAAAAATGGGAGAAAGGCAGCCAGGGGCTTGAGAGCAAACTGGGCAGTAAGGCATGAGTGAACTACTTTTATTAGTCTTTCCAGCATTGTGTGTTATCATCGTTATAAATGTTGCTCTTTTGGCATGGGATGCAATATAGTTTAGTAGTTAAGAGTACGGACTCTCAAGTGTAAACAGTCCTGGGTTTGAAATCTTGCTCTAAGCACTTCCTAGGGTGAGTTGCTTAACCTGTTAGTCTCAGTTTCTCTATATAAAATTTTGGGAAGATTAAATGATAGCATAGGTTCTAATATAAAATAGGTTTCCAATAAACATTAGCTAATATAATTGCTAAGTGTAACATGAAATCTCCAGTTTAATTTTCACTTCTTTGATGTCTACATGGAATAAACATTTTCTAAATGATTTTCCTTTGCTATACATATTTCCACAAGAGTCAATTTTCTGTTTATTCCCTTAACTATGGGGTTTAGATATCTTTCTTATAAATTTAAATGATTTGTTAATATGATATAGTTGTTAATCCTTTGTCTATCACATTTTACATTTCCTGTTGCTCAAAGCTAAAGAAATTGTCATTCTCATACAAAGCTAAAAAATACCCCATTTTCTTCTGGGTTTCTAGAATTAGACTATGATATATACTTACTTATTTCATTTTATTTCATTTTTTTAGAGACAGAGTCTCACATGTTGCCCAGGCTGGAGTGAAGTGGCATAATCATAGCTCACTGCAGCCTCAAACTCCTGGGTTCAAGCGATCCTCCCACCTCAGCCTCCTGAGTAGCTGCAACTACAGGCATGCGCCACCACACCCAGATAATTGTTTTAAAAAATATTTTGTAGAGATGGGAGTCCCATTTTGTTTCCCAGGCTGGTCTTGAACTCCTGGCCTCAAGTGATCCTCTCACCTTGCCCTCCCAGAGCACTGGGATTACAGGCATGAGTCACTGTACCTGGCCCTGATGTATAATTACTTATTAATGAAGATATACATTTGACTGTATATAACAGATAAATAAAATCTCTCGTATAAAAGACTAGGCTAGTATGGTGTTCTATAGTGTCAGAAAACCAGGCTCCTTCTATCATGTTCAGCCATCCATAGGCTGTGGCCATGGTCTCCTGATCTAAGATGGCTCTCTACCACCTCCATGTTCCAGCTAGCAGCAAGGGAGAATGGGAAAGATGTGATTTCCCTTTAAGGGCACACACAACCTGGCAGTTGCACACATCACACCTTGTCGCATACCATTGGCCAGAATTTAGTCCCCCACATCTAATTAAAAAGGAGACTGGGAAATAAAGTTTTATTTTAGGAAGCTATATACTTAGCTCAAAATTCCATTATTATAGAAGAAGTGGCAAACTGATATTGGGGGAGAACTATTGGGCTCTGTCATTCTGCTATCTGGCCACACAAGCATCTATGTGTGTGTTTCTTCCCACATATAGAATATACTCACCAGTCACCAAGGGAGAGAACTCCAAAGTGCAATCCTGTTACCATGAACAGCTCAAAGTCCAGGATCTCTGAATGATGTATGATCCACTGTATCAGGTTCAGATATGTCTCCTTGTGATCCTGCTATTTGTAAAAAATAAAACAAGTTATGTGCCCCATCTACAACAACAGGAACAAGGTAACAAGAACAGAAACACTGATACTGAAAAGGGAGAAGTGGAACCACTCAGCAGTCATCACTTCATGGTAATAACTAACTAGCTTGGAAATGCAATAGTTCCTTGTCCTAGCATTGGATTGAATTCCTTAGTTAGCTCATCTGAGAGCCCTTAGCTTTACTCTCTTAAGGGAGCTCTTTGTCCATAGTCCTTTATGCCCCTCTTCTCTACTCTCTGGAAGGTTCATTTCCCTTGATTATTATGGCCACATCTGCGGTGGGCCTTTTTTGGGGATTGCTCAACTTTTACAAGCTGTTTTCCGGTGAGCAGTTTGGAGGTCCCAACACTACTTGAGAGATCTAATCCTCACAGGCATTAGTAAGTGAGTCTTTTGGTTTCTTTGGCTTTTGTATGCTCTCTGCCCTCTAACAATGGGCTTCTAGTCTATTTGCTATATGTCAATTCTATGTAGAGGTAACCATAGCCTAAGATCTCTTCCAGGCAAATTCTTTAGCCGTGTCACTGTTTTCTGTACTGACTCATCTTCCTCTCATTCAATTTAATAGTTGCTTCCTTAGGCTCTTCTTAATAGGTTTGGGTTGGGGCAGGCACAGCGGCTCATGCCTGTAGTCCCAGCGTTTTGGAGGCCAG
Organism: Lepilemur ruficaudatus; assembly: GCA_963574885.1. Classification (NCBI taxonomy): domain Eukaryota; kingdom Metazoa; phylum Chordata; class Mammalia; order Primates; family Lepilemuridae; genus Lepilemur; species Lepilemur ruficaudatus. The sequence goes on from CAUYRT010106628.1 coordinate 10,211, forward strand.
GAGTTCAAGACCAGCCTGAGCAACTTAGCGAGACCCCCGTCTCTACAAGAAAATTAAAAAATTAGCCAGGTGTGGTCATGTGGGTCTGTAGTCCCAGCTACTCTGGTGGCTGAGGCAGAAGGATCACTTGAGCCCAGGAGTTCGAGGCTGCAATGCGCTATGATCACACCACTGCATTCCAGCCTGGGCAACAGAGTGAGATGCTGTCTCAAAAAAAAAAAAAATAGGTTTGGGTGGGAAGTTGACATCCTTAATATGATCTTTGTCTCTGCTGTTTCTCTCATTTACTGGTCAAGAAGGAAGTTTGCTTGAAGAGCCACAGTATTATCTCTTGCCAAGTCTTCCTTTTTTGCAGCCACTTTAAACTGCTTCACTGTGAAGTTGGAGAAAGCAGATGGCTTTTTCAATTGTGTGGGGCTCTGAAATTGCCGACCACAGGCAAAGAAAGTACTCTGATAGAGCTATGTTCTCTTCCATTTTTGGTTGCTGTCTGGCTAGATCTCACTGGGGTCTATCCCTCTATAGAACGTGGCTAAAGTGTTAAGATGCAGCATACACTCCCCTAACATTTTAAATCTTTCTTATTATTTATCCCAATGCTATTGCTTCCGATACCCATGTGGTGTCTTCCAAGATCTTACTGATCTTTGTTAATGCTGTGCCTAGCTAAAATTTCTATTTCATTGGAAGAAAGAGAAAATGGATATTGGGAAAGAACTAACACTCTCTGTCACAAATGCCTCTCGATTCAGACAGGTTCTTAATTCCAGTTTATAAAGTGAGTCAGCAACTTGTAGAAGGCATGTGGCCAGTGAAATAGAAAACGGGCACCCTCAGATTGCAATATAGTGCAGTATTAAAACTTGCTAAGAAAAGGAAATGCAGGCTGGATGTGGTCACTCACACCTGTAATCCTAGCACTCTGGGGGGCCAACACGGGAGGATTACTTGAGGTCAGAAGTTTGAGATCAGCCTGAACAAGAGCGAGACCCTGTCTCTACAAAAAATAGAAAAATTAGCCAGGCTTGATGGTGAGTCCCAGGTACTCGATAGGCTGAAGCAAGAGGATCCCTTGAGTCCAGGAGTTCAAGGTTGCAGTGAGCTATTATGACACAACTGATCACTCTACCCAGGACAACAGAGCCAGACTCTGTCTCAAAGAAAAAAAAAAAGTTGAACTTTTTGCTAGTTTGGATATGGTTGGTATAGATATCTAGAGATTATCTCATAAGTAACAAAAAAACTGACTGGGCGGCCGGGTGCAGTGGCTCACGCCTGTAATCCTAGCACTCTGGGAGGCCAAGGCAAGAGGATCACTCAAGGTCAGGAGTTCGAAACCAGCCTGAGCAAGAGCGAGATCCCGTCTCTACTAAAATAGAAAGAAATTAATTGGCCAACTAAAAATATATAGAAAAAATTAGCCAGGCATAGTGGCACATGCCTGTAGTCCCAGCTACTCGGGAGGCTGAGGCAGAAGGATTGCTTGAGCCCAGGAATTTGAGGTTGCTGTGAGCTAGGCTTACGCCACGGCACTCTACCCAGGGCAACAGA
>CAUYRT010106630.1:0-38988 GCA_963574885.1 Lepilemur ruficaudatus
AGAGTGGATACGGGATGCTAGAAGGGGCGGGCCAAGATCGTGGTGCTCACAGACCCCGGGGCGGAAGAGGGAGTCCGGTCCTGCCCTGCTGTTGGGGCCTCTCCTGGTGGTCGCCATTCCGTATTGTTCCAGGAGGTCGAATCTACGTGTGCCCAAGGTCGAGACTCCGCACGCGGTGCGCGAGGCTGGGAACGCTTGTCCTTCTCTCATAGGGGTTTCTTTCCCTAATTCAACAAACTTTCTTGAGCATTTTCTCTGTCCTAGGAGATACAGTCATGAATAAAGCGCACACGTTCCTGTTCCCGTCTGCGCGGCACCTACAGCCTAGCAGCCCAGGAGGCCGACTTTTATCCTGCAAACACAGCCATGAGTTACAAACCCTGTTCAGCGCTTTGAAGAGTTCTGTGCGGGCATGCAAAGGGGCTGGGGGTCTGGGGTGTTTCCCGAAGGACAACAGCGAGATAAGAGCTTAAGGATGATCAGGAGTGAACTGGGGGTGTCCTGGGGAGGATTCTGAGCAGAAGGAACAAGACCCGGTGAGATCTGGGAAGGGGTGTGGGAGTGAGCGAGGGGAGTCCAGGAGCCTGGAGAGCCGTGTAGGGGCGGGCGCAGATCAGCCTAGCAGGCTGGGGCGGGAGAGGGAGCTTTTCGGGGTCACCGAAACACTCTCTCCATTGCAGTGGTGGTTACACAACTCCAAGCGTTTGTCAAAATTCACAAAGCTGTACACCAAAAAGGGTTAACTTCACTATAAATTATACCTCGAAAAAAACCCAAAACTTCCCTTTAAGCCAGGGGCAGTGGCTCATGCCTGCAATCACAGTACTTTGAGATGCTGAGGTAGGAGGCTAGATCCCTGGTACCTAGGAGTTTGAGCAATATAGCAAGACCCCAACCTCAAAAAAGAAAAAACAGAAAAGAAAGAGGTAGGCAGAGCCAGATCCTAGTGACCCCCAGGCCCTGGTAAGGGTTTTTGTTTTTGGCCCCCCGAACCTTAGGGATAGGCACTGCCTGTTGCTCTGCACAGGTCCCCTCCTTCTCCAGGTCAATGGCACATAATGCTAAAGGTGCTTATTCTTGCCACAAAGCCTCACAACCACCACCTGATGTTCAACTGACTCAAAAGTTATAGATGTCATTCCTCTAGGAAGAGACTAGTCACAACTGTGACCTGCATGGTGCCTTAGGAGAGAAAGGACAACAGGAGACACCCTAGTGGGAGATGTTCACCTCCTGGTCAGTGGGTGGTCACTCCAAGATCGACTTTGACCTGGTGCAGGGGAACCCCAGCAGCTGGGGCTGAGCACCAGAAAAGGAGGGGTAGAGGAAGGGGGCAAGGCCTGCACCTGACACTTAAAGCCACTAACTGCAGAAACTCTCACGGCTACCTGGGTGCAGCTTGGAATACCAAAACCTGCAAAGGTAGTCTAGGTCTTTGCCAGTGACCATACTAGCGGCTTCCCCAGGGGCCTGATGACCTAGAGAGGTTGAGTCAGTGAGGGAGAACAGTAGCAGACCTCCCAAGGACTCCAGAACGGCACTCCCGAGTCCCCTGCCCCGTCCAAACCAGCAACAGTGGCCTACACATCACCCCCAGTGTATAGGTTTTAGCTCACTGAAGCCTCAGTAAGGCAGTGGTGTCACTGTCTGCCACCTGAGGGTTAAAAAACAAACCTATGCTCCAAACCAACATCACCAGAATCTCTGCAGTCAGCCCTGGCCACCATCGTAAATCGTTTATAAGTGCCCCAAATCACTGTAAGGCACAAGCCAGTGCTGCGGAGCACTGCATGAAAGGATGCCTTCTCTGGATGCGAGGGCGTGGACAAATCCCTGCAGGGCTTGTCTCCTAGGAGCTGGGCCGAGTCTCTGGACAATGTGCTGGGGACAAAGAAAGCCAAAGTGGTAAACTCTCGCTCTCCCCTGGGAATCTTAAATGTTTAAAGAATGGGAAGACTGAAAGCCAATAGGGCCACATCTGGGTCTATTGACAATCTCTGGGTGTCCCCGTGTACACTCTCCTGGAGGAAACAAAACCCAGGCCTTCCAGTAAACTCACAGCCAGATTTAAAAAACCCCCCACCCTTACAATTCTTGTAGAAATACTCAGACTGATACTTGCCCATCACAACCTGCTTATGTTTAAATATCCAACAGTACCAAGCACACTTTTAAAAGTAAAGATGAAAAAACCCAACTATTTCAGGCACCCACTTGAGAGTGAATTCTACGTGAACCATTTCTAGACATTTACTGGGAACTGTTTGTTGTAGCATGGTGCCACCTTGTGGTCTGTCCCCACATGACCCCATATCCACACCACACTGAAACTTGCTATTATTAAGTAGCATGAGCAGTTCTAGCTCACTTAAGCCTTATGAAAAAAAAAAAAAGGTATCAATATGGCTGTTTTCCAGCTGAGGAAATATGGGCAGAAGTGAAGTTGTTTCTCAAAATCATGCAGGTTAGTTAAGTGGCAGAAGCAGTATCTAATTACCCCAGAGCCAGGCCAGCTAGGCCCTTGCTGCACCCATGTTGGGAGCTGGGCCTTTGTGGACCTGTCTGAATACCAGTGAACTCAACCTCCATCCTGCCACCTATTTCTGTTATGGCCTCCCTATGTCTATTTTCAAACTCAGGCTAAAAAAAGATGGTCTCATTTGTCCTCTGAGATCTCATCCAAGCTTAAGGATTAGCAAGCAGGACCCATGTCCCATTCCCACCAGAAGCCATTACCAAGCAGCATTTCTCTTCCCATGTCAGATATAAAGGACCCTTAAGAATTTTTAAAAATTTTAATACAGTTCAAATCAGCATGTCTGGTTCATTTCAGCTCCTTCACTGCCAAACCTAGAGGGAAAGAGACAAAGAAGTGAGTCACGCAGGAGATAGGCTGAGTTGCTGCCACTTGTCTTGATTTTGTACTTGAGCTAAAGAGAGCTCACAAGGCTCAGAGATTAAACCCACCAGGGAGGTTCTGGTTAAAACATTTAGTTAGTCTTTGGCCTATGATACTCAGTCAGCTCCCTTCCCTGTAAAAATGGGCACTGTCAGTACTAGCACTGCCTTGCGGGGTTGTGGGGAGGACCAAATGAACCAAAAACTTTCCTCTGGCCAAGGAACTATTTCTGGTACTGGATAGAACCGGGGAATCACCACCACTCCCTGCACTACCAACAGCAAGAAAAAGACACTTAGAAAAGCCACAAAATGGGCTTTTTAAAATCTGGGGATGATTTGAAACAAAATGGCAACATAGCAACCTTCCCTGTTTCTGGTCAGTCTGTTATCCCCACCCCCCATTTCATTTCGGGCTCACTCACCAGGGGGCAGAGACTGCTTCAGTTTCTCTGCCTTCTCTTTGTCGGTGATGACCAAGGTATAAAGGTATCTGCTGCACCGAACTTTAAACTTCACATTATCCTTATTTTTCTTGATCTTGACAGCTACCAGAGATGAGAATTAGTAATTAAGTTGTATCACAGAAAATAGAGGCCACGCAGTTCATGTGCTTTACACTCACGCAGCAGGTGGCATTTAAGTGACTGCACTTGGTCATTCAGCACCCACTGCCAGAGCTGTGCCCCACCGCCCTGTACTGTCTCTCTGGTGAAATAGAAAACAAGACTACCTGTCCCTCTATGACCTCAAAATTTAAAAAAAAAAAAAAAGTGTCAGAGATCTACATTTCCCTTTTGTTAATACTCAAGAGCCTGGGGCTTATTTAAGTTTAACTGTTTATATTTAAAACATAAGCATTTGGTACACTGAACGCAACAACACTGTAGAACATTCTATATCAACCTTATTTTTTTCCAAGGAATGGAAGCAATTCCTAAAGTAAGGAGATGGGTTATCTGCTGGGATTAAGAACTTTTTAGCACTCCACTCCTGGAAATCAGCTCTGCGTATCTGATGTTCCGGGGCAGTAATATAGAGCTCCTCCTTCAGGACTCCTCCATACCCCTCCAACCTTGACAGCATGTACCAGAGCTTTTCCTAAAATTTCTGTGTAACTGGTTTTCTGGGTATTTCCTATTGCTGAGTTCTGTCTCAGGATCACAGCTCAGACAAGAGCGAGCTCTAAGTGTACCTCAAATTCAACTGCGCAGGGTTTGACATTTTGCAAACAGTCTGATTATATGTAAATGTCAATGCACTTCCATCTGGCTGCTGGAAGACATCTGCTTCCCAGGAACAGGTTAGCCACTTCATGTACCTGTCAAACGCCTCGTTCCAACTTCTTTAAAAACCGCTCACAGACACTCCAAAGCACTCACTGTTTTAAAAGCAGTGAAGTGCCAGTTGAGAATCAGGTGGCTGAGGACTGAACACGGGCTTTAGTGCTCGAACCCAAGTACCTAACCAGACACACAGCATAGCACTTAACCTCTGAGAAGCAACACAAGATTAACTTGTACTCACAGTCTCACAACTCCATTTCTGCCAATTATTCCTGGAGGACAGGGACATGTCACTGGAAAAAGCACTGTGGCTTGGAGCTGGCCCAAGGCATTGGCTGCCTCGGCTCATGTTCTTAATAAATCCAGACACCTGGATATTCATCCAAATCAACCTATTTCAGTATCCTAACATTGCCCCAACCAGCTGTCCCACTCCCAGAAACTAAGCTGAACACGACTTGTAAAGACGTACGATCTCTTAAAAAACATTATTCAATGTTACCGTATGTGCAGCAATTCCATTTCTAGGTATATACCCAAAAGAACTGAAAGCAATGACAGACTATTTGCATATCCATGTTTAGAGGCATTATCTACAATAGCCCAAATTCACAAAATGTGGAAGCAATCCAATGTCCGTCAATAGACAATGGATAAACAAAATGCGGCCTGTCCATACAATGGGCTATTTAGCCTTAAGAATATTCTGACACATGGATGAACCTTGCCGACATTAACTGAAGTGAAAGCAGCCAGTCACAAAAGGTCAAACGGTACATATTTCGCTTATAAGAGGTACCTAGAACAGTCAAAATCATAGAGACAGAAAGGAGCATGGTAGTTGCCAGGGGCTGGGGAGTTGTTTAACGGGGACAATTTCAGCTGGGGAAGATGAAAAATTTCCTGAGATGGGTGGGTAGTGGCTGTCGCACAATAATATGAATGTCCTTAATGCCACTGAACTGTACACACTTAAAAATGGTTAAGATGGTAATTTTATGCTAGGCCTGTTTCACATGAGAAGAAAGTTTACTCAACAAACACCTACTGAACACCTTATTATGCCCAGGGGACTGTGATCCCTGCCCTCATAAGCCACATCATCTAAAACCAGGTTCCCAAACAGAATTAAAACGAAAACCAATCTGATGGATTTGACTTTGACTATCACTTCTTCAACATGTTAAGAGCTCTACATGAATCATCTGATTCAATCCTTGCACCAATCCGTGCGACAGATACTGTCACCACCCCTTTTAAACACAAGGAAAGGATGGTGTCATATTTAACTTGCTGAGAACAGGTATCTGCTGGCAGAGCTGGGCTTTGTTCTGAACTTAAAACTGACCCAATAATCTCCTCTTTGTAGTAGGACAGCACACAAAACACAAGCACACAGACATCATTCCCACCAGATGCTACTTGTTCCCACGGGTGGTTTACCAGTTCATACAACACCAGAGGATCAAAGGCAACACCCTATTTTGGGTAATCAGGACACACAAATATGACCCTCCCTGCCTCTGCCCACCCCCAACTCATTATTAAAGGGTCTCCCCGAGCACCACCATTTGGTTCTATCACTGGCATAGAGCATTGGAGACGGTTGGTCTCAGCCCACCTTAATACATCTGCCCAACACTGTCCTACTTTCACGAATTATCCAATTCTCTTTCATGTAGCAGAAAACCTTTACCCAGGTTAAAGTAACATAACATAAATCAAGATGTATCTTGTATCAAACACAAGCCTCCAAATCTTCAACTGTAACAAAGGGAAAACAGAACTACCTCTCGTGCCTGGTATAAAAAAAAATGACAGTATGTGGGCAGCAGAGGGTGGCACCCATCAATCAAAAACCTGCTCATCAGCTTTCCCCTTTATTTACAAGCTGCGAAAGGAATAAAGACCACCCCCAACTTATGATGGTTCAGCTTAAAATTTTCTAACGTTAGGGTGGTGTTCAAAGTGATACACTTTCAGCAGAAATAGTACTTCAAATTTTGATCTTTTCCCAGGCTAGGGTACAGGTACCCTCTCCTGATGCGGGGCAGCTGCAGTGAGCTGCAGCCCCTATACAGCCTCGAGGGTGAACAACCTACAGTTTTGCTATACTCGGGGAACTGAACGTGCAGCACTAAATTGTTTACGGGACGCGTGTTTCGAGACTTTCGTGCAGTCAAGATTCCGTTCAGTGAATCTACTGTATAGACAACAGAAGAAAAATGAACTCAGAACGGACTTCAAGATGCTCACGGTTAGCTAAGAACTCTTTCCGCCACCCGACGCTGCCCACACAGGTCTGTCTCACGGGGACCTCGCCAGCAGCACCGCCCCACACCGCCAGCCCGTCTCCCGCCCGCCGCTCTGGGAAGACGCTGCCGGAGCAGCACCGGCGTGGCACCACCCCGCGCCGGCGCGACCGTTACCGTTTACTCGTGTAAAACCTTCGGAGCGACCACTTACACTTGGCATCCTTTCGCCTGGCTGTGAGCAGAAAGTCCTTGATTTCCTCAATTTTCCGAGGCTGCGAAAGGAAACGGGAAAAAACTGCACACTTTCTGGTGACGGCCAAATCCACCGGCCCCTCTCGCTTCCGAAGACCCTTGGAAAGGGGCGGCTCCCGCCCTCCCCCAGGGCCCCACGTGCCCGCCCTGGGAAAGCGCCAGGCAGGGGCCGTACTCACCATGGTGACCAGGCGCGCAGAGAAGCGGTGCGGACCCGTACCTGCAGGGGGACAGTTCTCAGCGTTAGCAGAGCGCGGGGGCGAGCAGAGAACCCCGCTTGCCCTCCCTCCCCCGAAATACCGGCCCGATCGCACTCCCTCCTCCTCCCCCACGCCCTCGATGCACGCCCGGGAACCCTAAATTTCACCAGGCCGTGGATTGCTCCTGATTACCCTTCTCCCCCGCGTACCGCCCGAGAGACACTCACAGCAAGCAGCAGGCAGGCAAAAGGAAGGAAAAGAACAAGACTTCCGTTTCCGGGCTGTTAAACCCTCCCAACGGAGGAAGCTGGGAACGGTGTCCGCAAAGGATCAAGAGTCATATAAGCGTTCGCCCTTCCAATTGGAGCAGCCCTGCCCCCTGCCGGTCACGGTCAACAGTGCAGCTCCACCGCCGTGATCCACCACCCCGCCGCCCGCTCGGCCCCCCGCCTCCCTCCGCATACTCACCCCACCCCTCCCCTCCCGACTACCCCATCCCCCCTTCTTTTCCTCCCCCGCAACCCCCAAACCCCAGCGTGGCTTCGTTAGGTTTGATTTCTGGTTCGTGCGCTGGGCGTCTACCCAGGGAATTCATCATGCAGCCTAAGGGACCCCCATGTGTACCTGGTGGAACCTCTCGCGGGGGCTCCTTGCCTTTCCTCCCTGCACCTCTTGTGAGGGACACCGAGTCTGTCATGGCCAGGGCCTCCTCTTTCCATCTAAGGGGGCTTTCCCACGAGGCGCCTCGCGTTTCTTCCCGAGTGGCTGGCTGCGCACTGGGAGCAAGGGGCCCCAGCAGCTGCCGTCTGTGCAGCGCGCCACGCGGCCGCCCCTGCGCTAAGTGCGCCCTGCCAGTGCGCAGGAGGTGGCGGCAGATGGCTCCTGCTCTCGCCCCTCTTGCCCGTGGAGCACGAGGGCTTTGGGGGCACCAGGCCCAACCCCCGCCCGGAGACGCGGAGTCCGGACTGGACCCCGTGCAGGTCCCCAGCCCTTTGGGGGAAGGCGGTGCTTCCTGCGCCCCGGGGTCCCCCGGCCTCCACCCCACCCCGTGCACATTTATGCTGGTCTCTTTTATACCGTCTTTTAAGGTAGGCGCCTGGAAACCTGTGGTTATTGATTTTATTTTTATCCTCCACTTTTATTTTATTTTCAACCTCTCTACAAATGTCTACATTTTATTATATTTGTTGCCCCCAAATTTAATAACCACACAGCAGAATGTAATTGCCTTGTGCTTATTATTACAGAGCAGCCCTCCCGGAGAGAGAGAGCACTTAGCCGTGAGCCGCACTTGCAGCGCGCTCTCCTCTCCCCCTCCCTCGTCCCTCCTGTCCTTCCACTGACATTGACAAGCCCGGGTTGACCCCTTCCCAGGGGTGCTGGTGACGCAGGAAGGATAAACGAAATACTCTTAATAGTACTGGAGAGTCAGTCCTTTAAAGAAGCCAAACTATGTTTCTGCAACTATAAATGTGTCTGGGTCTTAGCAGTGGAAAAAGTTAACTGGCAGAAGCTTAATTTTAGATGTCTGAAGTTCGATCCAGTCTGAGAATCAGGGATGCTTCCGCCCTGACCCGAGAAGGACTTTCCCACATGTCTCAGCTGGCCTCCTCCATGGCAGTCAGATGCCTTTCTGGTTTTTTCTACCCCACTGCTCCCAGGCAGGCAGCTGCCTTTTTGGCCGAGCAAGCCAGTGAGTATTTCTGACCTCCAGGCATTTGCTGCTCTGATACTAAGTCCTACTCATCCTTCAGAGTTCCACAGGACCTTTCACCCCTGACTCCATAGGCCGTGTGGTTGAGTTAAACTTTTCGTGTGATTGTACTACTTTTCTTTGAAGACAAGGGCAAGGCTGGGTGTTCTGTTGATAATTCTTGGGATGCAGTGCTCATGTATGCAGAAGGTGCTCAATACTACTGTTGCAGGGTTCTCCAGCTGGATGCGACATCTGAGATCACTCACTATATGAAGGGGCGGATGGAAGGAGTGGGGATGGATGGAGACATGAAGGGAGGGAGAGATGAACGGATGGAGGGATAGAGGGAGGGATGGAAGGAGGAATTAATGCACCCACGGTGTGCCTGGCACGTAGTAGGTGATCAAAAAATATTTGCCAAATGAATGGCTGCTGCTTCTCGTCCCCACGGCAGGACTGACAGGACAAGGACGGGGACAGAAGGAGGGGCTACACCTCCTTTTTGGCAGCGATCCCAGAGAGACAGATGTTCGCCCTCTTGAATTGTATAATTTAAGGGAACATAGATTTGTAGTAACAAAACACAAAGGCAAATTTGTTCAAGTACCAAAGGCCTTCTCCAGCTCCCCAAGGGGGACAAATAGCAAAATAAACTGTGGCTACTGAAAGGTGAAGCAAGGCATCCTGGGGGAACACTCCTCGAGCTCCATGGGAAGACGAGCCCCAGATGTGCTGACGTGACTGGGGACAATTGGAAACCAAGGGGCCGAAGCCCTGGCCTGGAGTGCAGCAGCCTGTGTCCTTATGGGTGCAGCCCAGGATGCTGCCTGGGCGTGAGCCTCCTTGGTGATTCCCATACACACAGGAGATGGGAAAGTCCAAAGGGGCCCAGGGTGGATCGGCAGGAGAGGAAAGCCCAGAGCAGGGGCCAGTTGAGGTCACTCTGGCTGTGCTGCGTGGAGGGTGGGCTGGGACGTCCAAGATTGAAGGCCGTAGGAATGGCGAGGGCTTCTGCCATTGTCCAAGGGGCCAGGGAGGAAGGTCTCAAGCAGGGTGGAGGCAGCACAGTCACAGGCTGGAGATGCACAGAGGGCCCCTCTAGAGCTGCGGGGCAGCCACCCTCTCTCCTCTTTCCCTTCCATCACTCTGCCAGCTCAGGGCTGGCCCTGGGGGTCTGCAGCGCGGCAGAGAGGGACGTGGAAGGCACACGGCCTCCCCGCCTCCCTCCAGCAGGCCCCACACTGGTTGCCCTGAAAGCCAAATGGTTTAGATTTCTTTCTTCGGTTTTCAGGGCCACATTGGATGTAGGACCAGGATCCGTCAAAAGCCCTAGCACCCACCTCGCAGGTGGGCAGAGGGATAACATGGTATGTGGCTGGCAAGACCCCCCAATCCCCAGGTTATTCTCTCATTCAATCCCTTCCATTCGCTTGGTGAGCATTTATTGGGCTCCTACTCTGTGCCAGGAGCTGGGCTGGACCTGGAAATAACCAGACGCAGCGCCTGCTCTGAATACTCGCAGGCTGTGGGGATCCCAGAGGCCCGAGGGTCTGATTCCTCCTGGGTGAGTCATGGAAGACTTCATGGAGGAGGTGACACAGAGTTCAGCCTCCACGAGGCGTGTGTAGGAGTCTGCCAGGAGAAGGGCTTCCATGCACAAGGAAGGAGGGAGCTGACATAGGGACAGGAGAACACAGGGTGTTTCTGGGAACAGTGGGAAGTTCAGTGTGGCTGAAGGTTCAGCGTGGCTGGAGCAGAAATGTGTAGGGGCTGGGGGTCGGGGCTGGGGGAGGAGGGGCTGGAGGGCTGCAGTCTGAGGCCTGTCCAGCCTCATGAATGCCACTGTAGCCACCATTGTGAAGCGGCCCATCTCTGGGGTCCGGTCTCATCTCCTTCACTTACTAGTGCTGATCTCCCGAGCCCTGGCTGCCTTGTTTCTGAAGAGTGTGTGTGAGCGTGAGTGTGAGTGAGGTACTACCTCTCTCTCCTCGCTGCAGGGCTGCAGCAAAGCTCCTGGGATCATTAGCGAAGCCCAAGGCAGCCTGGCCTGGGCTCCCTCCTGGCCACGCCCGCCAGGGGTGTAGTGTCCACCAGCCGCCACTCGGGGGCGTTGAGGCCGTGGCTGGAAATGGACGGTGTGGGAACCAGCCCCTTTCTGCCTGGAATCCTACCATCTCAGGCTGCGAGGACCATGCATAAATTACAAGTAACATTTGTATGCTGTTTCACACCTGGTGGGGTGCTTTCGTATCTACCATCTCATTTAATCTCCAAGAGGTCCCGAGAGGCTTGTGTCTTTGGCTGCCAGCAGGGCTGTCCTTTAAATCATTCCGGAAGGGAGTTGTTTATTAAACTTTAAAGGTTTCAGCACGGGACAGCCTGTAGTCCCTGTCACCAAACTCAGTTACCTGGGGAGAGGAGAGGAGGGAGGGAGGGAGGCGGGGTGCGGATGAAGGGCTGGCTGGTGCTGTTTTGGGAACCCAAGATTGTGACACCAAAGTGATACTTGTTACCGCCCCTCCCTTAGTCCCCGAAGAGTCCGGGAGACCCTGAGGTGCCCCCCAGAGGCAGACGGGTCCACCATTCTCCCAGCTACTGAGCCAAAAGCCACATTGCCTGGCTGGCGGGACTAGAACAGGGTTTCTCACACTGGACACTATTGATCTTACGGGCCAGGTCACTCTCTGTCTGGGGGTGGGGTGGGGCTGTTCTGAACTTTGGAGGGTATTTAGTGGCGTCCCGGGCTTCTACCCAGTTGATGCCAGACCTTCACCATTGCAAGAAACAAAAATGTCTCTAGACACTGTCAAATGTCCCCTGGGGAGGGGGCAAAAACACTTCTGATTGAGAGCCACTTGACTGGAAGGACAAAACCACGAAAATGTTCTTTATAATAATGGGTGTCTCTGTCCTGTGCCTGTGGCCAGGTTACTTCTGGGCCCACGCTCCTGTGTTCGCACCCACCAGCCATTCCTCTCGTTTTTCACAGCCTAGGGTTTCCAAGCCTTTCCTGGGGTGCTCAAAGGAGTACTGTCCTGAGTGCTGGCCCTGCATGGGTCTCCAGGGGCTGGCAGGGTGGAGTACGGTCAGCTCCAGTCACCAGGGAGCACTGTGGCAGTCCCATCGGCCAGGAGCCTCGTCCCCACTCCAGGCAGGTGCCGTAGCCGACGTCGGCCCAGAGTGTGGTTGGAATGCCTTTTCCAGTGGGAAACCTTGTATGGGAGTGGGGGCTGGGTTAGGGTGGAGTGGGAGAGGGGACGAGGCACTGGGCCCACCTGTAAGGTGGTGAAGATATAGAAATAAGATCCTGTCCCTGTCTCTGTCCCCATCTCAGGGAACTCACAGATTAGTAGAGAAGGCAATGACCAGGCAGAGTCATACATGTAGGAAGTGCTTGTCACTGTGGGACCAGATGGGGGCCTTTGGGGTCTGTCTGATTCATGCTGCAGATGGGGTGGGCCGGGGTAACCCTCCGGGGAGTAAGTAACATAGATGCTGCTTCACAAAGAGGAGTAGAACGTTGCTGTGTCCTGAGAAGCCACCCAGCACATTCAGAGCAACCTGCCAGAGCGTGGGAACCTCATAGCAAGAGAGTTCCAGGGGGACAAGAACAAAGGAGCCATCAGACGGGGTGACATCCATTCAGGTGGTCTTCCTGGAGGAGGCAGTGTGATAAACTGTGCAAATTCAGTGTCTGGCTATGAGATCTCTGAGTCTCATTAAGGCAGGCCACTGCAGCCATTGCGTGCAGCCTGCACAACTGTCTGCGGCTGCCCTGCTTATGAGAAACCAGAAGGCACGAAGAACAGAAAAATGCTTAGCCCAGCAGCTGGCTCTGTGACTGTTAATGGAATGTGAGTGCCAGGCAGGAGTTGCCAGAGGGGTTGGAGGAGAGGAACTGCAGCTGGGCGGTGGCGGCAGAGCGGCAAGTGTCCTCCCCTGCCAAGACCTTGGCGAGGCAGGCAGGGCGCTGCTCCGAAAGCCCTGCACCGTCTCCTTCACGGGGGCAGAGCCGGGTTTGACAGATGCCACCTCCTCCGCTCCTCTGCTTCCCCCCACTGGCCCCTTTCATGCCGAGAGCGGCTTCCACAGGTCTAATCTGCTGGGGTAACAAGGACAGATTGGGCCATGTCCACCGACGGTGAGGGAAATAATATTGGGGCAGAGGAGTATCCATCCTGAGCGTAAGGGACAGGCTCCCCTCCCATATATCAACATGTGCCAGGGTGAGGGGACATCAGAGTGAGAAAAAAAGGGCACAGTCCCTTCAAAGAGGGCCAGCCTATCGGCTTGTATATATCTTGCATTATGCAGTGGGAGAGAGAAAATCAATAGAGCTGTCAGCAGTTTAATGCATTCAGTGTTGCAGATGTCCCCACTCAGGATGCTCCAGACGGATGCTTCAAATTAAAAAACAGGGAGGGGCGGGGGCTGGGGGGCTGGGAGACGAACACCCTGACAGACCAGAGGGAGAGGAGGGCGCGACTGAGGATCTGGGGAAATTAAAGTCCATAAATCAAGAGGCTCGGAGAGTGTCCCGGGCCTGAATGACAGGAGACCCTTGGCGTCAGCAGTGGTGTCGGGCGGGTTGCGGGTCCCTCTGCCAGGTGGGAGGCAGCGGGAGAGGCTGGTGACTGGGTGACTGGGTGATGGGCGGCTCTCTCCGAGGCTGGGCCCCAGGGGAGGGCACGGGTGGGCCTCTCGCCTTGCTGGTGTTCGTGCTGGGATGCGGGGGTCAGTGTGGGCTAGACTGGGGGGGTGGGGGGAACAGGATGAAATGAACCAGAACCTCCCAACCCGCTCCAAAGGTCGGGTCCTCCGGGTCAGGGCAGGTCGGTGGGTTGTGGAACCTCCATGTGGGGGGGGGGCGGCTGCTGCTCCCAGGAAGCTCTGGTGCCGAAGGCTGGAGCCACATCAGGGACCCAGCCCCTGGGTCCCAAGAGCAGACCCCACAGAGAGCACTCCAGCCTCTGCTCAGCCACCCCACCCTCCTCTGTCAGTCTTTCTGCTCCTCTGAGTCTGCGTCCCGCCTGCAGGGCACCTGCCTCTGCCTCCCGGGCCGTGAGCAGTGTTCAGGGGAGGCCCCGGGGGTGCGTCGCCCCTCCTTGCAGCCGTTGGCTGGTGACACTTGTCAGAGGCCTGAGTGGTCGTGGGCCCTCTCTGTGTCCTCCCCACGCTGGCCAGCACTGGATTAGGGTGTGGGGACATGGTACAGAGGCTCGGGAAGGACATGTTCCAGGGGTAATTGTGGGTCACCTTCCCTGTCCCTGCCCCAGGGCTCGTCTGCCCAAGGCGGGTAACACGGAAGGAGACCAGAACCAGCCTCACATGCCATGGGGGGGGTCTGATTCCCCCAAACACCGTCTCCCACCCACTGAAGTATCCCTTGAGGTCCTGACAGGAAGCAGGGGCACAGCCAGAGGCTAGATTTTATAAAAGGAAGGTGTGGCAGGTGCAGGAAACCGGGAGGGAGGGTCCAGAGGATGCCCCTGCTCCCGTGAGTATTGGCAGGGACTCTGTTACCACCACTGGCTGAGGGGCAGGGGTGTCACCCGATGAGAGACAGCCTGGGCTGTGACCTTCAGCCGAGCGGCTCACTCAGCCCCTCTGGGGAAAGGATCCCTGGAGCTCACCTCCCTCCTCCCCATCTCCTGCCAGGGCACCCGCTGGCCACACCCAACAGGTTCAAGGCTGTCTTCCTTGGCACAGAGCAGACTTAGAGGGGCCCGTGGAAGGTATCCCACCCTCCCACCCCTCCACATGGGGCAGGGAGCCCACCAAAGGTGGCTGTCTGGATGCCTTAGGAAAGATTGCCCCTCCCCTTCTCAGTCCCAAGGTGGAGAAGGCCACCCGGGCTCAGGCTGGCTCTCTTCTGTCCCATCCCACCAGCCCTCAGGAGGCCCTTTGCTCCCTTACCCTCCAACCGGGCTATGCCTTTAGTTCATCTGCCACACAACAGGTGGAGACACGCTCTGGCTGGCATGTCCAGCGCCCAGGTGAGCCCGCACGCATGCCTCCCACACACAGGTGCGCCCACATGCACGTCTCCCATGCCCAGGTGAGCCCATGTGCATGTGCAGCCACACACCCACCCAGGTATTCAGAGAAACAGGTAGGCCTGAGCTTGCATCACGGTGTTACATCGCCCAGGACAAGTTCTACCAATTAAACCGGTGCCCGCATTTCCAGAAGCAATTACCAGCGTGCTGCAACGCCTCCCAAGGTGAGGAGATTAAAGAGACTGCTCACGGCTAGAAGCAGGGACTCGAGGGGTCTGTGGGCTGCATAAATCAGAGGCACCACATGCGTGCGTGCAAGCACCCGCCGGCGAGCACATGCCCACTTAGGAGAGTCTGAGGAGGAAACCAGAGTCGGGGGAAGGAGACGCAGGAGGAATGCAGCCCCGGAGGCCAGCACGGTTTGGGTGAGGCCTGGGTCACTATTCTCACGTCCTTCTCTCTCCTTCCTGCTTTCTTCTCTGGTGTGTGCAAGCAGGAAAGACAATTTGAATTGTGAATCTAGACTCCATCTTCAGGGACAGGGAAGAGGAAGCGACCTGCCACTGGTCTCCGGGGGAGAAGCCTTGGCCGCCGCCTCCTTCGAAGCTCACCAGCAGTCACGTGCTCCCGTGTCGCAGGAATTGCAAAATCTCTGGAGAAGGACGGATGGAGGCAGAATGGCCCGAACCAGCATCCTGCCTGGCTAAATCTTGGGGGGAGGTGCTGCAGGGGACACACTGCTCCCCACTATCTGGGCCTCTGAGCAATGGCTCTGTTCCCCCCTGCCCGACCGTACCTGCTGTTGGGAGCACCTGGGAGGCTGGCCAAGGCTGTTCCCTTCACTCGGTCATCCTTCTCCCATGTAGCCTCTGGACGGCCAGCCTCAGGGGTTGAGGGGAGCGAGGGGACAGGAAGAGGGGTGGAGGTACAGGGGTAGGCTGGACCCTGGGTGGGTCTCATCTCTGCCCCTGCCTGGTCCTCTCCTACCTTCCTGTTCAGAGTCTCCCTGTCAGCCCATGCCTGCCAGGCTGATCTGCTATTAATGGAGCAAGACAGATGCAGTTGGCTTGTTAATTACAGCAGATGAAGTCTTCAGCCCGGGCTCCTGGGGATGGCAGGGGAGGAGTGGCTGCAGTTTGCTGTCAACATGGCCTTACCTTGGATTTAGTCCTCTGAGAATAGGGGCCTGGCTGTGGCTGACTGGACACACAGCAGACCTGAGGAGGAAGCCGCTGGGGGAGCCGCAAGGGGCCCTGTCCTGTGGTTTCACTATAGGATATGGGACAAAAGCTACCTCTGTGCTGCGTGCCCACTATGCGTCAGGCACCACCCAGCTGCTCCACGAGGATCATCGGCAATCCTCCCCACAGCCCGGAGTTAGGCAAGATCACTGCCCCCGTTTTACAGCTGAGGCCCCTGAAGCAAAGAAAGGTTAAGTGACTTGCCCAAGGTCACACAGCTAGTAACTGGAGGGCAAGGAAGCCTCATCCTCGGAGTGTGGAGTGTCACCTGGTTGAATTCCTCAGAGCCTTTTGCCTCCTTCTTCGGGGACCAGCTGAGTCACATGTTCCTGAGAGAAGGACCCAAACTGTGAAGTGATTCATTTATTCTACAAATATTTATTAGGCTCCTCTGTGCTAGGACTGGGGACCTGGAGATGAATAAACACACTCTGTCCTCTGGGAGCTCGTCCTGCAGCCTGAGAGAAGGGCCAGTCTCCCGGCTCTGCCCCGTGAACTGCTCAGCTCCACCCCCACAGTCGCTGCTGGATGCAGCGGCTGTGTGACCCTGCCAGACACACTAACCTGGCATACTCCTGGGTTTGGAGCCAGAACTCAGAGACTCTCTGGTTTGTGGCCGATTGGCCTGGGATTTCCTGCAGACTAAGGGCAAAGGGAACTTATTTGGGGAAAGCCACATGGGAGTGTGTAGGCAGGAGGCAGAGACTAGGTGGCCCCAGAGAGAGAGCAGCTGTTGGATGACTTCCTAGTCCCTGTGAGACCAGTTGTACTTTCTACCCCTTCACCTCTTCCCTTCCCACGTATTTCTGTCTGTCCCATTTGCTGGCTTGAATTAGTTTCCAAAAATGGAATCTGAATGATCCTAAGGTAGAAGGACAAGATGAAAAGACATGCTCAGGGACCTGCAGACACAGGTGTGCTGGCAAATGTTTAAAATCTAGCTTTCTGCCAAAACAAACAACAACAACAACAAAAACCAAAAAAAATCCCCAACCCTTAATCCGTGGCGCTTGCCAGTTCCTGTGGTGTAAATACTCCCACCATGGCCAATTTCAAGCTGCCAACGTGATGTCAAGCGTCTTGCAAAACCTGTGAATATGTAACAAGCAGCTCTCACGAGCTGGGAGCAGCCTGAGCCGATTCCAGTATGCCACAGCGTCAGGTCATCTGTCACTGCCCGAAGGCAGGGGCCGTGTGGGAGGACAGGAGAAGAGGCTGGAGAGGTGGGCTGAGAGATGATTGGGAAGGGTTTGAATGTCACATTTGGGAGTTTGAACTTTAATATGAAGCGGCAAGAGCCCCGGCCCTTAACCGGGTGACTTTGGGCATATGTGTGAGTCAGCAGCTGTGCCGCTGTTTGTTTTCCTGGTGTGCCCGGACCACCCCTTCCGCTGGTCCCCTGAATAACCCCAGGGGGCCTGTTTGGACCCTGGAGTAGACCTGAAGAGGGGCACACAGAATGTGAGATGCATCATTTTCTAATAGAGGGGGAGAAGACAAGTTCTAGCTCACCCCCAGCCAGCTGCACCGTGGGGCCATCCCTCATCTTAATGAGCTCATCCAAATCTCTTTTGCTAATGAGGAATTTAATGGCCACAGACTGACAAGCGAGACTGAGAGGGGAAACGGGAAGGTCGTTACAAAAATGAAATGTGTAGCTAAATGCCACCTCACTTGCATCCCACTTGCCCACCCCTGTGTGCCAGCCCGGTGGTGGTGGCGGGGGCGGGGGGAGCAGGGACTGGTTTGACTTCAAGACTGGGCTCCTGGTTAGGACTGTCTGTGCATCAGCACCATGGACAGGGCACAGTGTGGCTCTGTGTTCCCACAGCCCGGAATGTCCTTTCCTCTCCATTTGCTTCCAGCCAGTTTGTTTTTCCAAGATTCAAATGGGACACACCTCCCTTGCAGACCTTGCACACAGTCCCAGGGGAGTTAGGGACCACAGAGTTGGCATGCCAACCTTTGCTCCAGCATCCTGGCACGGAAGAAAGTGGCAAGTTAAGGCTGCTGGGTGAGGGCAGCCGGGAATCCTGGCTGGTCCTCAGGACACAGAGGAGATCAGAGAGCAGTGAGAGCAAACCTGGTCTGCAGGCAAGAGCAGTGGGCAGAAACAGGATACATCACATCCTTGGTTGTCTTCTCCAATCTTCTCACTGGGAAGGTCTCAGTCAGCCAAGGCTGGCTGCTGGCTTGTTGGGGGTCAGTCCAGCAGGCTGGGCTCAGAGAGGCCAGTGTAGGTGGGGGTGGCTCAGGAAGGAACATCTTTCCATGGCTTGGCTTGTGGGAATTTGGGGGGGAAGAGCTTGAAGGGAGAGCTCTGGTGGAGGGTGTGGTAGGTGACTCCAAGGACCCACACCTTTGTGTAATGCTTCCCCCTTGTGTATGGGTGGGACATGTCATTTGCTTTTAGTTAATAGAATGTGGCAAAGATGAAAGGGTTTTGCAGATGTCATTAAGGTCCCCAAACAGTAAACGTTAAATTAATCAAAAGGGAGGTTACCCTGCGTGGGCCTGGCCTAATTGGGTGAGCTCTTTAAACGAGGACCTGCACATCAGAGACTGTCTCTCCTGCCAGCCCTGGAGAAGCAAGCTGCCTGCCGTGAGTCCTGCGGCTGTCGGGAAATGAGTTCCACCAACAACCACGTATGCTGGAAAGAAGACCTGGAGCCTCCCATGAGGCTCAGCCAACACATGGAGCGCAGCCTTGTGAGGCCCTGAGCGGAGGACCCAGGTGATCCATCCCAGACTGCAGGCCCACGGACACGGTGAGACAGTATCTGTGTGGTAGTCTGTTACGCAGCAATACAGACTTCATAAGAAGGCCAGATATGCCTTGACTTCCCCGCATGGTCTGGCCCTACTGCCTGCCTCTCTCAAGCTGGGAGGTGGGGCTGGGATCGCCGCTCATGGCGATGTGACAATGAGAGAGAAAATTAAAATCCAAGACGGAGTGATTCGAAACTGTAATCTCGGCAAACAGTGGCACTTAGATTTCCCATTATTGATCCCCTCAGCGGATATTTTCCAATCTCGTAATTACAGGAGGACTTTTTCAATTTGGGTGGAATTGCCTCCCCTCCCCCCACGCCCCTCCTTTATTTCTTTAAACTCACAATAACACGCGATAGATTGTACGCAGCTGTGGAGTCTAAATAAACAGAGCTAATCATTTTAATTGAAATCTGATCTCAGCAGCAGGAAGGCTCCACTGTGTGGTATTCTGCCCCTTATCTCCCTGGAGCAGGGAGCAAATCCTGTCCCTGGCTTGGGACCGCTCAGGGACATTTGCTTCCTGGGGCCGACCCCCTCCAAATTCCGAGGTCCCTGCTGGCTGCCGGGGGCTGCTGACCAGTGCTGGCCCTGGGTCAGGCAGGCCTTCCTGGACACAACCTGGGCCACTCTGCCAGGGTCCTCCGAGAGCTCACACAGTCCTTGTTTCGGCCATCGGCAGTTCTCATTGGCTAACCCGGAGATTCTGAGACCCTCAGGCAGGGAAGGGCAGTTTTGTCCCCTTCCCTCAGGAACACTGGGGGACATTTTTGGTTGCCATAACTTGGGGGGAGGGTTTCTACTGGTGTCTAGCAAGTAGAGGCCAGGGACGCTGCTAAACATCCTGTGCTGCACAGGACGGCCCCACAACAGAGAACGATCCGGCTCAAAATGTCTGTAAACAGAATGCAGGCCGAGAAACCCCGAGCTAACCTAAGACCTTCTTAAACACCTTTCTTTTTGTAGAACAGAAAGGAGATTAACAGGTGGGAGACTTGGAACCAGTAAACGTGGATGATGACACGTGTGCACACACGTGTGCGTGTACACACGCACCTCTGTGTCCACGTCTGTTCGTCCTCCAGGACTCGGTTCAGACGTCACCTCCTCCTGGAGCCTTCTCCACGCCGCGGGTTATGTGATGTGACCCTCCTCTGTGCTCCCAGAGTCCCACGTGCCTTTGGTTTCCTTGGCATTTATTATCATCCGCTAATAACATTATCTAGTTTTCAGGCAAAACTAATTCTTGACGACAAAGGTCAGGACGGTGGTTACCTTTGCAGAGGGCAGTGACGGGGAAGGATTTTTGGGCGTCTGGGAGGCTGTTCTGTTCTAATTCTCCCTCTGGGATCTGGTTCACCATCATGCCCCTCTGTGAACATTTGCCACGCTAAACACTGTGATCTGCGCACTTTGTGCATGTATTTTATAATTCGATACAAAGTTTACTTTAAAAATTACCCGGTTTCTGTTTGGTCCGGACTACTTGCTCATTATTGTCACTCATCCAGGTAAGGACCATGTCTTGTGTACTTCTGTGTCCTCTGTTGTCTATAATCTGGAGCTCTGTACCCTCTCTGAGCCACAGTTCCTTCATTGGTAAGGGGATAATAATAATATGTGCCTCATAGGGTTTAAAATATTTTTCTTTTTTGAGACAGAATGTTGCTGTGTTGCCTGGGCTATAGTGCCATGGCATCAGCCTAGCTCACAGCAACCTCAAACTCCTGGGCTCCAGCAATCCTCCTCTCTCAGCCTCCAAAGTATCTGGGACGACAGGTGTGTACCAAGATGCCTGGCTAATTTTTTTTATTTTGAGTAGAGATGGGTTCTCACTCTTGCTTAGGCTGGTCTCGAACTCCTGACCTCAAGCGATCCTCCCGCCTTGGCCTCCCAGAGTGCTAGGATTACAAGAGAGAGCCACTGCACGCTGCCTAAAATATTTTTGTAATTATATATAATTAGATAATGCCTATCAAGTGGTCATTTAGCGTGGTGCCTGGCATTAAGAGCCTGATCTGCGTTATCACTAGGTGCTTAGGTAAGGTTTGTTGAGTGATTCACTGAATGTACCCCTACCCTGGCTGCCCAACACTGTGCTTCCTCAGGCCACTGTCATCCCAGCTTGGTTCGGGCATGAGCTGACCTATCTTTCTCCTCCTTCCTGCCTTGCCTTCCTCCAAGAGATGCCCTTGGCCACAGCTTCCTGACCCAGACACTCTGTCCAGAGTGCCTCCCCACTCGCCAGCCAGGAGCACGTTAAAGAGAGATTGTCCCATCGAAGTAATTACCGCTGCAGGCACCGGGGAGACATTTACCACTCAGTAAAAAACATTTTCCCCTAGCATGCCCATTAAACCCTGGCATTTAACCAGGAACTACAAATCTCAGCCCCAGGGAGACCCTGCCACTTAGGAACCCAGGGACAACGGGAGCCATCAGCCTTACTCTGTTTTTGCTTCTTGTCACCCGTCTCTCCAGTTTTCAGCAGGGAAAGACGACTCCTTGGCTGACTGCCTCTGGCCTGTGACAAGCCCAGGAATCTTTAGTTTCTAGGAAATCCAGTTGGCTGTTGCAGGGGCACTGAGGCTTGCATTCCTTCATTCAGTTGACCAACACTTAAGGAGTGCTCACTAGGTTGGGGGCTGGGGGGCAAAGATGAAAAACTCAGTTCTAGTAGACAGTCTGCCAGACTCCAAAGTACCTGATCCACTCATGTCCCCATCTGAATCTGGATTGGGGGGCCAAAGGGGACCCCTTCTTCTCTCATAGTGTGCTTTCCACAACCACAAAAACCTGGCCATGGCTATTGGATCCCAGGATCAACATCAAAGCCAAAAGCAACTGTGTAGACAAGACACGAGTCCATTTTCCCAGGACGGAGGGATTGGTGAGGTTGCTCAGTGGGACGGGCCACTCACACTGGAGACAGGGCAAGGGCACTGGGGTCCGAGGAGGATGACCAGACCAAGGGGCTGCAGAGGGACACGTGGGTCCTGAGTGACGGGACCCATTGCTCTGGCCTCCTCGGTGTTGGCCACCTCCTTGTCCCTTCCCTTCCCCATGTCCGTACCGTAGACTCCTCCCTGACTTCAGTCTGACAGAGTGACTGCACATCCTCGTTTGCCTGGGACAGTTCTGGTTTATGCCTGGTGTCTTAGCATAATAACTAATG
This sequence comes from Lepilemur ruficaudatus, assembly GCA_963574885.1. Classification (NCBI taxonomy): domain Eukaryota; kingdom Metazoa; phylum Chordata; class Mammalia; order Primates; family Lepilemuridae; genus Lepilemur; species Lepilemur ruficaudatus. Next base: position 21,775 of record CAUYRT010106630.1, read on the forward strand.
GCTCCCCTTTTCACTTTAAAAAATGTCCTGGCTTAGACTTTAAATTACATGGTCACGCTGTATCTTGGGCACTTCTCCTGCCCTAAAGGAGGCTGTAATAGTGGAGGAGAGAGATGTACATACAGTCAGATCATCACAAAGCAATCACGGGAGTGAAACTGAGCTTTGTAACTGGGAGGTCTCGGGGGGACACTGACCCAGATACAGGGTGTAAGAGGGCTTCCTGGAGGAGGTGTTTGTACACAGACTTGAGATCAGGGATATTAATCAGCCAAAGGGAGTGTGGGGGCCGTGAGGACACCTGGGGCCAGCAGGGACACGCAGTGTGGCTGGTGGGTGGTGAGGCTGGAGAGGCAGGGGGCATGGGTCTTGCAGCCCACGCTAAGCGGCTGTCATGTGTTTGGAAGGCAGCTATGCTCACCACTATACCACCAACGCTGTCATGTGTTTGGATGCAAAGGACACAAACGGTCCAGGCTGCTCAGAGTGTGGTCCGGGGGCTGGTGCCGGTCTGAGGACTGCGTGCTCCCCGTCATTGACCGAGGAAGTACCGAGATCAAGAGGAAGTGTTTAGAAACCTTCATAGCGATTTGGCAAAGTAATTTTATGCCTGTTGATTTAATAATAAAAAATTCTTATGTTTTGTATGTTACTTCAAATTTCATTTTTCTAATAATTCATTTTTTACAAAAGCAGTGATGGTAAAGCCACTTTGGAAACCAGCCAGACATATTTAACTCTATATGTTAAATATAGAGTTGCCATGTGAACCAGCAACTCTACTCCTAGGTATATACCCAGGAGAATTGAACACACACAAAATAAATAAAACCACACAAAAACTTGCCCGTGAATTTTCATTACAACATTATTCGCAACAGCCAAAAAGTAGAAACAACCCAAATGCACATCAACTGGTGGGTGGATAACACAATGTGGTGCATCTACAGGTGGGACACCGTCCCGTGCACGGCAGGACGTTCTGACTCCTGCTACCACACGACGGACCTTGAAAACGTTACACTCAGCGAAAGCAGCCACATGTCGCACGGTCCCATTTATATGCAACGTCCAGAACAGATAAATCCATAGACACAGAAAGCAGGTTAGTGGTTGCCAGGGGCCGGGGCGAGGGGGAAATGAAGAGTGACTTCTCACGTGCATGGAGTTTCTTTCTGGGCTGAGGAAAGAGTTCTGAAATTAGCGGTGACGGCTGCATGACCTTCCTAATATGCTGAATTGCGTATCTTAAAAGGGTGATCTTTATGGTACGTGAATTATATCTTAATAAAGAGAATTTTAAGATGTTGATCTGTCAATTTACATTTCCAGATTAGAAATTAAAAAAAAAAAGAAAAAAGAGAAAACAGAACATTGGTCCTGCGTCTCAGGTAGCTGGAGGAGCTAGTTCAGCTTTCTGATAAGGAGGTGGAGTACCAGGCGCGGCGAGGAGCGACCCACACTCATCTCAGCAGGGAGAAAACGGCAGGTGGCCCAGGGTCCGGGTCCTGACTCCCGGCCAGTGGGACCAACGCTAGAAAATCAGGCAAGTGTCTATTATTGCCTGTGATGGGGCAGCTCTGAACAGAGGTCAGCTCGTGAGAAACAGCTCTGGGAATATCGTGACAATTCTAGAAGCCCACACCTCAAAATGGAACTTCTACAAGCAAAGCCTTTTTCTGGGAGGAGGTGGGAGTGGACCGGCCTTCCTCACCTTGTCTCTCCTTCCACTTCAGCTGGGAAGTGGCCACTCTGGAGATCGGGTCCCTTCCGCCAGGCTGAGGACAGCCTGCTGGCGTCCAGGGGGCCAGGACCTGGCCTGCCCCTGACAGCAGGCGTGGAGACCAGGGGCTCATTCCCTGTCCTGGGGGGAGTCCAGCAGAGCCTGCAGCCACGAGCAGGTGGAGGGGCAGCCCCCAAAGCACAAGAGCAGCTAACATCCTGGGAGGGGGTGCAGGGAGGGAAGGGACCAGGTCCCAGGGAGCCGCCGGTCTGGGGACAAAAGGAAAATAGGCTGGAGTGGGGCAAATAATGATGACCACAACAACGATTATCGCTGGAATTCAGTGGGTGCCCACTCTGTGCTTGGCGCTACGCTCAGAGCTTCACACGTGCTGTTGCTGAATACCCCAGACCTCTCCGGTGGATGTTACTGTTGTCTCTAAGTCACCGCCTGGGAGACTGAGTCTTCGAGAGAGGCCAAGTGGCAGTGCCCTCATGGTGGAGCCGTGATGCGGGTCTGCCTGCCTCTGTAGGTGTCACCCTGTGCTGTCCCCAGTGCTGCACACAGAGCGGACAGCTGCCAAGTGGGGGAGGAAGGGCGGCGGGGACACGGCACCTGGGAAGGGCCGCTCGCATTTTCCCTGTCCCAGCCCTGCCCCAGGATGAGGGGAGGGAAGCTGGTGCCGACTGACTGAGCCAGGGCCCTGGAGTGCCCTGCTCGAGCTGGGACAGGGGCAGGGGGCAGGGGGATGACTCAGATGACCTGCGTCCTCCCAGGCCCAAAACTACTGCTGCGTGGCTGAAACGAGGAGAGTTCTGGGGGAATCGCAGCTTTCAGGCGCTCTTTCCTGCCAGTCCCAGGCTCGGAGTTTGGCCGGTCACGCTGGGTGGGACCTGGCTGGGGTCGTGCTTCAAATGAGCAAAACCAGGAAAGCCGCCCAGCCCCTCCTCAGGGTTTGCGGGAACACAGGAGCCTGCCGAGGCCCCGCCCGTGAGGCGCCCCAAATAGGAGCAAGCTGAGGGCTCCGGGGCTGCATGGGATGGAGGTGGAGGAAGCTTCTCTAACAGAGAGCTTTCCGCTTTCCGGCAGAGTGTGGAAGGGAAGGGGGCAGAGGCTGGGGGCAGGGGGCATCCGGGGACATGGCCACCATCATTTAACTTTCATTTCCCGGCTCTGCCATCACTCACTCCGAATGCAGATCATAAAAATTACAATTGATGTTTCAATTAGTTATAATTTACAGAGCGATTACATTTAATTTCTCTTTTATTGTATTTTAATGGCTTCAAATTTCTTGTTGATGAGATTCCGCCCCATGCTCTGCAGCCACAGCCCAGGGCGGGGAGGGGGCTCAGGTTCTTAGGGGGCAGGTGGGTGAGGCCGAGCCCTGGGCCTCTGGCCGCCTTGGTTTCCCCCGGCTGACCCAGCAGCCTCACACCTGCCTGGGCTGGAGGGTGAAGGCCCAGCTGCAGGGCAGGGGGAGGGGCTGTGGGCCGCCGCCCTGCAGGCATCTGCCTGAGCGATCCTGCTAATGGAGAGGGAGCCTGGCGTCTTCTCAGCTGGGGTCCAGGGGAGCAGGCGGAGGCGGGAGGGGCGGGCGCGGAGCCTGCAGCGTCAATGAGCCGAGCCCCTTCCCCAGACAGGGGAGCCCCAAGTGCAGAGGAGAGAAGCTGTGGGACAAAGTGGCGTCTAGCTCAGCTCGAGGCCGCACGTGGTCACCCTGGTGCCTAACAAATATCAGATCCCAGTGCGGTTTCGGACCGGAGCTCCTCCAGGGCGGTTCTTTATGAAGCTCAGTGTTTGTCCTTGCTGGGTCTCCTCCCTCCTCCCTGCTCTGGAGGCTGGGTAATGGCTGGAGTGGCGACCTAGGAAGCTTGCTGCTGGCTGCAGAGGAGGGACCGCTGAGACGCTATCCTCAAACTGTGGCCTCTCAGCGCTGGCGTCCCTGACCAGGCCTGCTGTGTCACCACCAGGGTGGCAGTGGGGTGAGCCCCAGCTTGTCCGTGTGTGTGGCTTGGCAATGTGGGAGGTGGCCCAGGGCTGCGGGGGGCCTTTCTGCTGCCTGGTGGCTGCTCACAATGCCACTGGCTTTGAAGAGGCTTCAAAGCATCTTCCAGGAAGGTCCCCAAAGCACCTGAAAAAGCAGCCTGGACTCTCTCAACTCCATGAGTTGGGAGAGAGGCGACGGCTCTGTGGGGCTTCCCCGGGTAGGAGCAGGGAGTTAGTGAATCAAAGTCCCAGGAGCTGGGGACCCGGAGCAGGCCAGAGGTCGCAGACCAGGCTGTGGCACCACCTGTGGCCTGGAGCAGCTGCATGGGGCCAGGGCTCCGGATTCCTATTAGGAGGGGCTGGGAGGGCTGTAGTCCTGCCGGAACAGGCGAGGCAGACGCCTGGCTCGCTGTATTCTGCGTCCACTCCTGGGCTGGGGGCTGGTGGAGAAGGTGCAGGAGGGGCCTGACCTCGGCATACCCGTGCCCCTGTGCCTCCGGGTGCTGTCCTGCCCCTGACCCAGTCTCCCGGCAGGGACAGAGCCCAGGCTGAGGGGCCCTGGCGAGGGTGTGCCCAGATTGCTCCCAGTGTTGGGGGGAGGTCCTGCAAACCACATCAAGGAAAGAAGGATATTTCGAGGAATGGAAACTTCAGGCAGGAGAAGACCAGAGGTGGCTGACTTTCCAACCTCCAAGCAATTCCATTATGCGAGGAAAGTGAAGACCCAGAGAAGGGTTTAACGTCTTCTTGACACTCAAAATCTTAGGCCCATCAACAGCGGCATCGTCTCCAGTGCTTCACCCTCTGCCCAGAAGCATTCGGCTTCCGGACGATTCCCTGTTCTCAGCAGTGGCTGCCAAACACTCCAGTTTTCACTAATTACTCAGATTTAAATAAAAAAGAAAAGAAGAAATAGGTCATGTGTCAAGTTTACTGAGAGTTTCTTCCCTTTGTCAGAGATCTTCTGGGCTATCCAAACGGGCTGCGTTAGCCTCCGTGTGCGCGGAAGTGCTTGGTGGCAAGGGGCTCCTGCCTCTCCAGGACCCTTTGGCCTCTGCCACATCGCACCTGTGCACAAGGCCTGGACAGGCCGCCAAGCGAGGAACCCCAGCCAGCAGGCGTAGGTAGCGCTGGGACGTGCGCTGGGGTCCCCATCAGGTGCTTTCCTGCTCCAGCCCTGTCCCCCGCCCCAGCTGACGGCACGGCGGACACCTGTTGGCCTTTCCTCTGGTGTTTGTTTCCTGGGGTTGCCATAACAAACGATCACAAACCTGTTGGCCTAAAACGACAGAAATTGATTATCTCACACTTCTTGAGGCCGGAAGTCCGAATCCAGGTGCTGCTTCCTGAGGCCCTGGGGAGAATCCGTCCCTGCCTCTCCCGCTCCCGGCGTGGCTTCGGCACCCGAGTCCTTGCTTCCGTCCTCACGCGGCCTCCTTCCCTCGTCTGCGTTTCCCGGTCTGTCTCTTGAAAGGACCTGCTCATTGGATATAGGGCCCACCTAATCCAGGATAATCTCATCTCGACCCCACCTTCACTACATCTGTAAAGACCCTGTTTCCAAACAAGGTCACATTCTGAGGATCAGGTGGACATGAATCTCTGGGGGGACACTGACCACTGCACCTCCTCAGCATCTTTCTCCCTCTTCCTGGGAGCACGCCCTCCTTCACTTGAGAGACCCTCCCGTCCCACTGCCCACCCCACATGATTCTGATGGGCAGGCAAGGACAGTGTCGTCTCCCATCCCCTGGTCACAGGGACAGGCTTGTGACCCCTGGGCAATTGCACCTGTCTCCCAGGCCACAGGAATGGCCCAAACTGATTCATCCCTGGGATTTGGAGTCCTCGGGATACCCTAAGCAGGAGCGGGGAGAGCCTTCGGGAACCCGGGGCTGGGGTCGTGCAAGCCTGGAGAGCCTGTGCCATCCCCCTTCCTCCTGCCACATGAAGACAGCAGGGACTCAGAGGGGCAGGGTGAGGGCAGCAACAATGTAAGCAGAGCCTGGAGATGGGGATGTGGGGGCGGCGGGGGCCAAGGAAGACAGGATGGGAGGATGGGAAAAGCCTGTCGCTGTCATACTGGAGTCAGGTCTGCCGGTCCCCAGCACTACCCTGTCCCCACACAGCTGTGGAGGCCACTGCCCTGTCTCTGCTCAGTGAGTTTGATCTCGGTCTGTCCCTTGCTGCAGAGCCCTGACTGATGCAACAGCATGGGGGGTAATGAGTGGCAGTATTCAAGGAGGGCCGGGTGAGCCACCATCAGTGACATTACTGGAAGGGATTCCGGCTTCGGGCAGGTGCTGGACTGGATTAATGACTTCAATAAGCACATATTAGGCCCCTCCTGTGTGCTAGGTACTGAGGATGCAGAGATGCAAGGCGACGGAGAAATTGTCTTCAATATATGTAAAGTAGGTCAGCTGGAGTGAGGGGCGGGCTGTTTTCAGGTGGCTGTCAGGTGGAAGGGTGGGGTGAGCCCTGGGCAGCTTGGGAGGCAGTTCGCTGCGTTTGGTGCACAGCAGGTGCCTGGGAAGTGTTTGTGGAATAAATGAATTTAGATTACTTTATGGTTCACTTGCCTGTGTCTGCTGGTGACTCACGCTGCGTGCATCCTCTCTCCTTTGCCCAACCCCCCCCCAGCACACGCGCACGCGTGCACGCTGTCAACTGCCCAGTGTGATGCTGGGCACCTGGGAGTGCTGAGTAAGCACCTGTGGGCGCATGATGGAGTGGCTGGCGGGCAGATGACTGGCAGCCACCGTGGCAGACGGCTGCCCCATTAATCTCACTGTCTGCCCGTCCCTGCACCGGGATCCCTGCCTGACTCTGGAATCCTCGCTTGGCCTCACCTCCTAATGACTCACTTTGTGGATTATCCATGGCATGTTTCATCCATGGTTTCTCTCTCCTTGCCACTGGGATGTGTCTGGGCCATTTTAGCAAGGACCACGCAACACGGCCGTTTCAATACTGGTTCTTGACTCGCAAGCTGTTTAAGGGTCTAGGGGGGCACTTCAGGGGCAGAGGGAAGGGAATTGCAGAGGGGCGCCTGGGATAGGGGCTGACTCCCTGCTTCTGTTTGAGAGCTTTTGCATCTGTGGTCTCTGTCCTTGGAAACCAGAGTCTACACTGCAGGTTCATCATGCAACCACTAGATGCCGGTGTTTCTTAATGGATGGGAAGGGACGGCTGGGCAGGGCTGATGGAGAAGGGAAGTTCTGGGTAGCCTTCGGGGGTAACAGTGCCAGGGTTGTGCCCACTTTATAGATGGGAACACTGAGTTCCAAGCACATAGCTAAGGCACAGGTAATACACAGTGAGTCAGATGGCAGTCCCAGGGTCCTGGCTCCCAGCTTCCTCCTTCAGCATCTTGCTTCAGGATGTCTCTCCTGCAGTGCCCAGGAAGGGACTTGCAGACAGGTAAGGGAGAAGGGGCCCAAGGGGCGAGGATGGCACTGGTGGAATCCACCGTGGGAGAAGGGGTGAGAGAGAAGACGGGGGACCTGCAGCTGGAAAGCCCTGTCTGTCCCTTCCTGACAGTCCCCCTTTCTTTCCTGCCTCTTGTCCTCCTGTCTGCTTTGGTCTGGTCTCCAGGAGGTGGGGAGAGAGAGAAGAGTGCCAGCCAGGCTGAGGAGCTCCGCTGTTCAAAGGAGAATCCATCCCAAGAGGAATCAAAGTGCAGGCTGCCTCAGATTCCTCCAGAGTTCACCTTCCATACCCCTGGCTCCCTGTCCCTCATCCCTGGCACAGTGCCAGGTGCCCAGGAGGCTCTCGGCAAGTGTGTCTGGGTGGAGGCAGGCAGGCTGAGGCAGAGGAGGGGCCAGAGGGTGGCCATGAATGGGAGACAGAGCTCCCCGTGCAGACCTAGGGATGCCAAGACACGAGGCAGGGATTGGCTTGAGTCCCCAGATGGAGTCCCGGCAATGACACCACCACTCCAGGAAGTGACAGTTAAACTCTCAGGGGCCACAGTCTCCACTCGCTTCCATTGGAGGGGAGAGGTGGGGGTTTGGAAGGGGGCAGAGCAAGAGGGCTGCTTCTGTGGTTTAACCAGAGGTAAGAAAGGCTGTCCACCACCCGCAATGAGCCTAAAACGTCATCATTACAGACTGATTTATTTAGGTCAAGCCATGGCTCCCCCTAGGAGTTCTACATAGTTTCTTGCATGTAATAGACCATTCAGTAAATATTTGTCAATGAGTCTCCTTAAAATGAAAATACCCCGAGGAGGGCTAACCCGTTTTCCTTTGCTAATACTTCACTGTGAATTAGTTTATCACACTAACTAGTGCCCCGGCAAGGCTTCTGAGTGGGAGAGACACGGCACAGACATGGTTCGAGAAGGCGCCCGGGGAGCCGGGGGATTTGGAGTTTGGGCAAGTGCTGGGGAAGATGCGACTCGGCTGAGAGCGAGGGCCAGTGTGCTCAAGGTCAGCACAAGGACATTGAGTGTCTGCTGCAGCAAACGTGGTCATGCCTCTCCTCTGCTGAAACTCTTTAACCATCTCCTTAGTCCTCGGGAAAATGTTCCAACTCCTCGCCAAGGTTACAAAGGTCCTTTCTGGTCTGGTCCCCTTTTGCCTCCCTGTTCTGATGTCTTGACGCTGTTGATGCTTTAGCCTGACTCTCCGTTGAACTTAAGGAGGCCTTACTGCTTCCTTCCCTTTGCACTTGCTATTTTTTGCCTATGCCTGACTCACTGTCCCGCACTCTTTGCCTGGGTAATTCCAATGAGTTATTCAAATTTTGTTTAGATGTCACTTCCTCCGGGAAGTCTTCTGTGACCGACCCAATGTAGAGGAGGTTCTTCGTCTAGAAGACAGGTCTCTGTAACTGCACTGTTTTCACAGTTATATCACAGAATTAGAAAAGAGTAATAAAAAGTGGTATGTGTGCAGAGTTAAAAAAAAGTTCCAACGTCTAGGAGGCTTATGGTAAAAAGTTACGGTTGCCTGTCTGTATCAGTTAGGGTTCAGTTGGGAAAGGAGAAACCACACCAGGTATTTTAACAGAGAGAATTTAATATAGAAAGTTAGCTAAATATGTATTGGAGGACAGAAAAGGATAAAAGAGAACATTGAAGTCACATGGGTTGAGGAACTATAGAAAGAAGGCATCACCCCAGGGCTGGCAGAACAAAGGGGAGAGGTTGGGGTTATTTGACTCTGGAAGCTTGAAGAAGAGACCACCCTCCCCCCAAGCTGGGTTTAGACCTCCCATGCTGCTGCGCTGCTGACTGGTGCTGGTATCTCTGAAGGAGCACAGTGAGGTTGTGCTGTACGTAACTGGCTACTGGAGTGAAATGCTCCTACTGGGGTGGAGACCTGTTGCTGGAGTGACAGGAACAGCAAAAAGAGCATATTTCTTCTCTCTCCTCCAGCCTTCTGTTTTCTCTAAGGTCTTCTTACTTGCAGAACCTAATGGGTAGCCAGCTGGCAAAGGAGAGGTGCGATGTGCAGAATCCCAACCTCAGCATCACCAAAGAGAACACAGCAGGTGGACTTGGAGCTGAGAGTCACCAGCTTCATGCCTGACACAGTCCACCCCTTTGGCCACTTGACATCCATCAATACATATTTGAATTTCTCCTAATGGTAACAACAAATGTGTGCTTTATAAGGTGCAATGATCTTTTGTACAAAGACGCTCACCTTGGTCTCAAAAAAGAGGAGACATAAAATCCCGATGGCCATCAAACCCACCTCTAAGTGACAGTCATGGTGTCCATTTCTGGGTTAAACCTCAATTTAGTCACAGTCTCATCTGAATGTCCTGTAACTTAAAGACCAAGTTATGAGGTTAACCACTACTAATAACTTTATATAAAATAAAAAGGGGTAAGGAAGGAGAAGAGAAAAGAAATTAGTTAATATATTTAAGTGTAAACATAAACACATATCTAACAAGCAAGGAAGAATATTCCTGGTTTCCATGTTCTTGTTTTCATGAGGCCACAGCTGATACTAAGCCCCTTCCCTTCTCCTGCTGCCCATTCCGCATCCCTTGTACTTCCCCTGGCCCTGGAAGCACTAAGTGGCTCAGCAGAGAATTTCCTGGGTCCCTCATCCCCCTCCGTAGCAGTAACCTAGTTTCTCCTGGGTAATTAAGAGAGTAATTCTCTTCTTTGCCTATTTATTCAGTGGCATAAAGAGCCTAAAATGTCCAGGTGTCAGCTTCGATATCCAGTTCGACGGAACCGTAACTGGGTCTCTGGTGGAACCGTTCCTCCCTGGGTTCCTAAACCCTCCAAACTGGCAGAGTTTACAGCCAACAGGGCACGGGAAGCAAACACGCCCTGGGAGTTTGTCAGATGCAACAGTGAGAGGAGCCACCCTCATTCCCACGCCATGTCTCCCAGCCTATGTACGTGGGTCTGGGAACAACCTCACCACAGGGTTGGTCACAGGGTCACAGCACACACTGCATCCTGTAACACAGACGCCGATCTGTTGTCATGTCTGTTATTGTCCACCCAGCATCATAATTAAGTCTTCAGGAGGCCGTTTCCCTGCTCTGTCCGGCCCGCTGCTTCTGGGTGACTTAGGAAGCAGGAAGATAGTTAATTTCCACGGGGATCGGCCCATCACTTTGCTTCTGCAAAATGAGTTCCTTGGTCTGGGACATTGTGTGGAACATCACGATGGTGAACCCGACTCTGGGAGCTCATGGACGGTAGTGCAGGCAGATGCTTCGCGGGCAGGGAAGGCAGATCTGTGCCCTGAACATGTCATTCTAGCAAGGGCAAACTGAGGCCCCTCTCACCACCATCAGCCTGCCGTCGGGTGTCCATGTGATGCCCCGAGGAGTGGTGCTATCCTGAGGGCTGGGCAGTGGCCTCTGCTGCTGTCGGGTTGGGCACTCAGCAGAGGCTACAGCTCGTGGACTTTGTGAGAGGAGGGTCAGACTGTTAAGCCCCCACACGGCCTCTGTCTTTGCCACCATGATCTTTTGTACACTGTCCTCTTGAACAACCGCCAGGGTGGCTGGGAAAAGAGCAAATGGACATCCACAAGATGTGCCACCTTGTCTGTAGGATTACTGAAAGCCTCCCCTACAGTGACTGCCCTTTGGTGAGTGTTGTCGGACGACACACAAACGTGTTCGTGCTCTGTGCCCACTCCAAGAGGTCCAGCCACGTATCTCCTCCCCGGATCTCCTTGTTTCCATCTTCCAATCTTGTTTTTTTTCCAAGTCCCTGAGCATCTGGCCTAGGCATTAATCAGAGCTCATGGGTTAATGTCGAGCCACACTGTGGCCATCTCTCAGTTCATCCCAAGTGGACAGCCAAAGATCCTGCTGGAACTTCTGTTCATTGGGAAGATTTCCCTTAACCACGCCCTTTTACAGAGACTCTGGATCAGGGTGGTAATGTAGCAGTCTGCTTCTGGTTGGTGCCTACACATCGTGCCAGAACCATCTGTAAACTGGGTCTGGTTTCTTCACTTTTCAGTCCTGATTACAGAGAAATCCCCAGGAATCCACAGGTGTGGCTCTGTCCTACGTGGGTTTTGTTTTGTGGTCACTGTTAGACTCTAATACTGTTATTCCTCCATTTCTCCATTTGCTAACTTTAGACCCATCTTGATTCCCTGCTGTGAAAAATGGAGAGTTAGCTTCCTTGCCCATCCACATCCTTCTATTTTTGGTAATTATTTCGTCTACTGGCTACCTTGTCAATTTTAATTAATATAATTAAAATATCCAATTCTTATTCACTTAATGTGAGACCACAATTCTGTGAGCTCGTTCTGTAAGAGGAGGACATCACTAGACCTCCTATCCTTCCTTCCACCTCTTCTCCCCACTTTTTTTTAACTTCCAACTTCTGCCAACCTTATCTTTAATGTTGCCAAAGTTGGTGACATTTATATTTCATCCTTTACACATTTGTGTCACCCATGTTTTATCTACGGAGCGATGTGAGAAGTTGCAATCCAGTCAACAGCCTTTACATTTTGATGAAGATGTGAGGATTGTTTTCTGTAGTGAACCAGTGGTGTAGAGGGATTATGTTTTCTTCTCTCTCGATCTTATATCACAACCCTTGTATAAAATCACATAGATTGTCCTTTTGTATTTTCCATCATTTGTTCAAAATTATGGCACATTTTAGTTTGCTTCATGCTTTGATCATGATTGGTGCAAGTTTTTTTCTTGGTGTTTTTAAGTGCATATTATTGTTCTTTTTGGTGGAAGAAAAATTGTCCTCCCCATCACTTCTCAAATGTCTTCCAATGTCTTCCTAAGTCTATCTGTTGTTGTGGATGCATTGTGCTCTTCAAGAAGACCTTGTCTTTGGAGTCCACTGACTTCCCATCCTCACCAGCCATCTTCTGGGGATTTCTTTTTCACTGGGAGTTCTGTTTTTTCTTGAATCCAAGTTTCTCTCTCAGTTTCGTGTTCATTTTGTTAGAAGACCCCTTCCAGTAATTTCTTTGGAAAAGGTGCACGAAAGGCGAATTTTTTGAGTTTTTGGATGTCTGAGACTTTATTGTTTTCTTCACTGATAGTTTGGCTGGGTGTAGATTTCTAGTTTCAAAATGGTTATCCCTTGGAATGTTGAAGGTATTATCCTATTGTCTTCTGGGTCCAGTACAGCTGATGAGAAACCACAGGTAACATCCCATTCTTTGTATGTAACCTTTCCTCTCTCTCTGAGACTTTCGGGATCGTCATTTTATCCTTGATGAGTTAATGTTTCCCAGCAATGAGTTCTATTTGTGAGTATTTTTAAATTCGTTTTACTCAGAAGTTCCTTTTAGTTGAAAGCTTCTTCCTGCCTTAAATTCTGCAAAACTTTTTTCCTACTTTTATTTAATAGTTTACTTTTTTCTGTTTTCTCTCTTTTCTCTTTCTGTGATGCCTATTAAACAGATATTGGACCTCCTGGATTGATCTGCTCTGTCTCTTATCTTTTCTTTCATTTATTATTTTTTTATTTTTTGGCTTTCTCTTTTTTACTTTGCATTTTGAAATTTCCTCAACTTTATAATCTAACCCTTCTATTGCATTTATATTTCAGCAACAATATTATTTATTTAATATTTCTTCCTTTTAAAACCGCTTTATTGAGGTATAAGTGACATATAAAAAGCTATACATATTTAATGTATACAACTCAATTGATCTGGGGATAAGTATATACTGATGAGATCATCACCACCATCCAGGCCATGGATATATCTGTCACCTCCCAAAGTTTCCTCCTGCTGCCTTTGTTTATTTATTTTTTTAATGTAATACCTACCCTCTTAGCAAATTTTAAGTGTACAGTATAGTATTGTTAGCTATAGTAGGTCCCCAGAGCTTATTTATCTTTTTGAAAGAAAGTTGTTTTTTTTTTGAGACAGAGTCTCACTCTGTTGCTCAGGCTAGAGTGCCATGGTGTCAGCCTAGCTCACAGCAACCTCAAACTCCTGGGCTCAGGTGATCCTCCTGCCTCAGCCTCCTGAGTAGCTGGGACTACAGGTGTGCACCACCACGCCTGGCTAATTTTTTTTTCTATTTTTAGTAGAGGAGGGATCTCACTCTTGCTCAGCTGGTCTTGAACTCCTGACCTCAAGCGATTCTCCCACCTTAGCCTTCCAGAGTGCTAGGATTACAGGCATGAGCCACCGTGCCTGGCCAAAGAAAGTTTTATTTTGTTTTTAGCTGACAAATAATAATTGTATATATTTATGTGGTACATGTGGTGTTTTCATACAGGTCTGCATTGTGAAATTAACATATCCATCACCTCAAATTTATCATTTCTTTATGGTGGGAACACTTGAAATCTTTTTTTTTCTTTAGCTACTTTGAAATATACAACACATGGTTATTAACTATAGTTCCCATGCTATGCAGTAGATCAGAACTTATTCCTCTTGTCTAAGTGACACTTTGTACCCTTTGACCAACATCTCCCCTTTCCCCATCTATCCCTGACCCAGCCTTTGTTAACCACCATCCATTCTCTGCTTCAATGAATTCAACTTTTTTTAGATTTCACATGTAAGTTAGATCACATGGTATTTGTCTTTCTGTGTCTGGCTTATTTCATCTGGCATAATATCCCCTAGGTTCATCCATGTTGTCACAAATGACAGAATCTCTTGCTTTTTAAAGGCTGAATAGCATTCTGTCGTGTGTGTACACCACATGCTTTCAATCTATGCATCTGTTGATGGGCATTTTGGCTGTTTCCGTATCTTGACTGCTGTGAATAATGCTGCAAGGAACATGGGAGTGCAGACGTCTCTTTGACATACAGATTTCAATTCCATTGGATATACACCGGGAATTGGGATTGCTGGATTGTGATGGCAATTCTATTTTTAGTTTTTTGAGGAAGCCCTATACTGTTTTCCATAATGGCTATACTAATTTACATTCCCACCAACAGTGTACAAGGGTTCTCTTTTCTCCACATCCTCCCCAACATTTATTATATTTCATATTTTTGACAGTAGCCAGCCTAACAGGTGGGAGGTGATGTCTCATTGTGGTTTTAATTTACATTTCTCTGATGATTAGAGATATTAAGCATTTTTGGCCGTTTGCATGACTTCTTTTGAGAAATGTCTATTCAGATCCTTTGCCCATTTTTTAATCAGGTTATTTGTTTTCTTGTTATTGAGTTGTTTGAGTATTTTTGTATATTTTAGATATTAACCCCTTATCAGATACATGGTTTGCAAATGTTTTCTCCCATTCCGTAAGTTGTCTCTTCACTGTATTGTTTCCTAGCCTGTGCAGAAGCTTTTTAGTTTGATATAATCCCATTTGTCTATTTTTGCTTTTGTGGCCTGTGCTTTTGGGATCATATCCAATAAGTCACTGTTCAGACCAATATCTCGGGGTTTTTTCTCTATGTTTTCTTGTAATAGTTTTCTAGTTTTAGGTCTTATGTTCAAGTCTTTAATTCATTCTTAGTTGATTCTTATATAAGAGGTGAGATAAGGGTCTGTTTTCATTCTTCTCAATGTGGATATCCAGTTTCCCCAAAGCTATTTGTTGGGGAGACTGTCCTTTCCTTAATGTGTGCTATTTTATTTACTTATTTTTTTTTGAGACAGGGTCTCACAATGTTGCCCAGGCTGGTCTTGAACTCCTGGGCTCAAGTGCCTCCTGAGTAGCTGGGATTACAGGTGTGTGCCACAGCACCCGGCTCCTCATTGTGTGTTCTTGACACTTTTGTTGAAAATCAATTGATCCTAAATGTGTGGATTTGTTTTTTGGGCTCTGTATCCTATTCCATTGGTTGATGCGTCTGTTTTTACGCCAGTACCATGCTATTTTGATCACTATAGCTTTAAAATCTGGTAGTGTGATGCCTCCAGCTTTGTTCTTTTTGCTCAAGAAGGCTTTGGCTATTTGAGATCTTTTGTGGTTCCATACAAATTTTAGGATTGTTTTTTCTATTTTTGTGAAGAATGACATTGGAACTTTGATAGGGATTGCATTGAATCTGCAGATTACTTTGCTTAGTATGGACATTTCAATGATATCAGTTCTTTCAGCCCATGAACATGGGTATCTTTCCATTTGTGTTACCTTTAATTTCTTTTAACAATGTCTTGCAGTTTTCAACTTGCGGATCTTTCACCTTCTTGGTTTAATTTATTCCTAAGTATCTTATTTTTTTGATCCTATTATAAATGGGATTGTTTTCCTAATTCATTTTTCAGATAGTTTGTTGTTAGTGTATGGAAATGCTACTGATTTTTTAAAGTTGATTCTGTTCTCAGTTCTAACAGTTTTTTGATGTTGTCTTTAGGATTTTCTACATACAAGACGATGTCATCAGCAAACAGAGACAATTTTACTTCTTTTCCTATTTGGATGACTTTTATTTTGTTTGCTTGACTAATTGCTCTGACCGGGACTCCCAGTACTATACAGAATAGAAGTGGCAAAAGTGGGCGTCCTTGTCTTGTTCCAGATCTTAGAAGAAAAATCTCCAACTTTTCACCATTGAGTGTGATGCTGCTGTGGGCTTGTCGTATGTGGCCTTTATTGTAGCAATCATATAATTTGAATACCAAGAACTTTTTCTTGGACTCTGGTGAGTCCTTTTTCATTGCAATCTGTTCTCTTTTTTTGGGTGCAATTGCCTTCCACATTCCTCTGATGATAGAATTGGATTGATGTTCATTTTCTTTTTTAATCTTAGAATTTCTCTTTCATTTGTCATATGTCTAGTGAATCTCATTTGTCTGTTTCTATTTAAGAATGAAAGAAGGGAGTAATTATTCTAGGAGGTTGGCACGGGTTCCTTGTGTTTTTATAAGTTGTTTTATTTTTCCACTGAATTCCCTCCCTGTATGGAAATGCTGCCTAGGAGCTCTGGGTCCATGCGCAGGGCTTGCCTGCTGTCTGGCTTTGCTCTGCAGGGACTGTAGGCCGGGGACGGGGCTATGGAGCTAGGCTGTGGGGGCACAAATGCCAGGACGAGACGAGCTTTACTCCAGAGCACCAACAGCCGCACCAGCAGCCCCCATTCTCCACCGGTGGCTTCACTGATTGAGCCAGGAGGCTTCGGTGGCTTTGCTATGCTGCCTGAGGCTGTCAGGCAGGAGTGCGTTTGGAGGGTGGCACGTGACAAATTTGTTCTGCAGACTTTCAATTGACTTCTGTGTTTTTAGCACCACCTCCCTGGTCTCTCTCCCACCACAGGCTGTATTTGACAACGGCAAGCCCCAGTCTCTCCAGTGAACCTCAGGCAGACCCAGCTGACTCGACTCAGCCACCCCATCAGCACACCCTGCCACCTCTCACCTTCTACATCCGTCACCTCTCACCTTCCGTGTATTTCTTGCACTCTCTCGTCTGCCAATGACCTTTCTTTCTTTCTGCAGTGATTGGTTTATTACCCTTCTTGCTCCTTGACTGTTTATTATTTTTTTATATTTGTTAAGTGCTAACTATGTGACAGGCTCTGCTTTAGACATAGGTGATACGTGAAGAAATATAAGAGATGAGGTCCTTGCTCTCATGAAGATTATATTTCGGTGAGGGGTAGACTATGAACAAATGAGTGAATTCGAAAAACACAGATGGAGATAAGTTCGGTGCAGAGAAATCAGCAGGTGATGGGTCTGGAGCAGCCGAACCGCTTCTGTAGACAGAGCAGTTGAGGAGGGCTGCTGGAGGAGGCGGCTTTTGAGCCAAGAACTGGAGGACAAGAGGAGTTGGCCTGCAGCGTGGTGGGGGAGGGGAGGATGGCATGCAATAGCTCTGGGGGCGGGGAGGTGGGCAGTGGCCAGGTCCGCTAGGGTCTTGTCGGTCAGTGTAAGGAGTTTACACGTTGTTCTGAGGGCTCAAGAAAGCCCCGTAAGCAGGGACGTGATGGGGCCTGGTTTATAAATCTGAACTCATCGCTCCGGCCGCTGAATGGGGGGTGGAGTGTGGAGCGGCAGGGAAAGTGAGGGACCAGTTAGGAGACTGTCGGGTGGCGCAGGGGAGGGATGCTGGGGAGGGAGGGAGAGAAGGGCTCTCCCTCTCCCCCATCCCACCGG
>CAUYRT010106638.1:0-53620 GCA_963574885.1 Lepilemur ruficaudatus
AAAGAGAGAGTCTAAGGAATTGCCCCTTGAATCAGAAATGGAATACCCGCTTCACGCTTGCATCAAAGTTCTGCTGCAAAATTTTGTTGTTCTCTGATGAAGTTTTCCTCAATGAATCAGACTGCATAATTCTAAGTAAAATCACACTGGGAAAAATCAAAGGCTTAAAAACTTTGTCATATCCAGAGTAGATTTTTGAATGTAACAAGATAAGTCAACTTGAGTGGTAATATATTTTGGGAAATCAGCTCACTACAAATTGGAACTGTAAACATTGTACTGTAAATGCTTTGTAGTTTTCCCCCAATTAAAAAAAAAATCTGTCAAACAAAAATTCTATATCTGGCAAAATTCTATATCTGTCCTTCAGAAATGAGGAAGAAATTAAGACATTCCCTGATAAACAAAAACTGAGAGTTACCACTAGACCTTCACTGCAAGAATTACTGCAACAAGTCCTGCAAATTTAAATGAAAGGACAATAGAAAGTAACTCAAATATGTATAAAGAAATAAAGATCCTAGTAAAAGTAAATACATGGGAAATTATAAAAGCTAATGTTATTGTCACAATGGTTTATAGCTACACTTTTTGTTTTTTATATGATTTGAAAAACTAAAGACATTAAAAATTATTAGTCTAAAAGCTAATATTAGTTTAACTTCAATTTGTAATTCCGCATTTTTGACATAATTTAAGAGGCTAATAATGCATTAAAATTTCTTAGTAAATATTTTTTGACATCCAATGTACAAATATGTAATTTTGTGATGTTCATAGCTGGAAGAATTGGGAACAAAGCTATGAAGCAGCAAGATTTTTGAATGTTATTGCAGTTGTTTATAGAAATTCAAATTAGTGTTATAATTTTAGGTTGTTATGTACAATCACCATGGTAACAACAATGAAAATAGTAATAGAACATACACAGAAGGAAATGAGAAGAGAATTAAAACATTTCACACAAAAAATTAACCTAAAAGAAACAGTGATCTAGAGAATGAGGTTCACATCACAAACAAATAGAAAAATATCCCCTGCTCATGGATTGGTAGAATCAACAAAAATGTCCATACTGCCCAAAGTGCCTTACCAATTCAGCCCAATTTCCATCAAAATACTGGTGTCATATTTCACAGATCTAGAAAAAATAATGCTAAGCTTCACTTGGTGAAAATAGGTGAACCAAAAAGAGCCAAAACAATCTTAAGTAAAAAGAACAAATCTGAAGGCATCACATTAACTGACTTCAAATTATACCACAAAGATATGGTAACCAAGACTGTATGGTACTGGTATAAAAGTAGAAACATAGACCAACAGAACAAATAGAGAATCCAGAAATAAAACCATCTACCTACAAGCAACTGATCTTCGACAAAGAAGATAAAGACATACACTGGGGAAAGGGAGCCCTATTCAGTAAATGGTTCTGGAAAAATTGAATAACCACATACAGAAGAATGAAATAGGATCCATATCTCTCACCATATAGAAAAATTAACTCAAGATGGATTAAACACTTAAATGTAAGGTGTGAAACCATAAAAATTCTAGAAGAAAATGAAGGGAAAACTCTTCTAGACATTGGCCTAAGCAAAGAATTTGTGACTGAGACACCAAAGGCAATTATAGCAACAAGAAAAATAAATAGGTAGGGCTTAATTAAATTTTAAAGTTTCTGCACAGAAAAGGAAATAATCAACAGAGTGATTAGACAACTTGCAGAATGGGAGAAATATCCACAAACTCTACATCTGATGAAGGACTGATATCTAGAATTTACAAACAACTCAAACAAATCAGCAAGAAAAAAGACACAGACAACCCCAATGAAAAGTGTGCAAATGACAGGAACAGAAGTTTTGTGAAAGTAGACAAGTGGCTGATAACACGAAAAAATACTCAACATAGCTAATCATCAGGGAAATGTAAATTAAAACCATAATGGGATACCACTTTACCTCCATCATAATGGCCATTATTAAAAAGTCAAAACATAATAGATGCTGGCATGGATGCAGAGAAAAAGGAATACTTATATGCTGTTGGTAGGACTGTAAATTAGTATAATCTGTATGGAAAACAGTATAGAGATTCCTTAAAGAAATAAATGTAGACCTACAATACAATTCAGTAATCCCACCACTAGTTAACTACTGAAAAGAAATGAAGCCATTTAATCAAAAAGCCACCTGTACTCACATGTTTATTGCAGTACAACTCACAATTGCAAAGATGTGGAACCAACCTTAGTGCCCACGAATTCATGAGTGGATAAAGAAAATGCATACACACATACACACACACACACACACACAGACACACAAACACACACACACAAAGACACAGACACCATGGAGTACTACTCAGCCATATAAAGGAATGAAATAATGTCTTTTGCAGCAATGTGGATGGAATTGGAGACCATTATCCAATATCACAGGAATGGCAAGTCAAACACCATATCTTCTCACTAATTAGTGGGAGCTAATAGATGGCTACCCACGGGCACAAAGCTATATGAAGGACAAGAAAAACCAAGAAGAGGGAAGGATAAAAGGATGGGTATGTGATAAAAACTTATCTATCTGGTACTATGAACACTATTCTGGTAATGCACATACCAAAAGACCTGACTTAAGCACTGTACAAGATATCCATGTAATAAAAACACTTGTACCTTCTTAATTAGTATTTTGAAATAAAAAATGCCATCAAGGTGTAAAATAAAACAAAGAAAGAAAATGAGGGTTACAAAAGCTATAAGGTATATAGAATAAAAATAGCAAAATTACATAAAATGAAATTATTCCTGAAGCAGTAATTACTTCAGATAGATGTATATATGTAAATAGATTAAATTCTTTAATCCGAAGAGATAGATAGGCAAAAAATTTAAAATAATCCAGGATTCAACTATATGTACTCTATAAGAGATTCACTTTAGATCCAAAGACACAAATAGGTTGACAGTAAAAGGGAGGAAAAAAACTATTTCATGCAAACAGTAACCAAAAGAGAACAGAGGTGGCTATACTAATATACTCTGAGCAAACTAAAATACTTACATAGAAAACAAAAATGATCTAAAATTAACATCACTTTACAATGTATGGCAGTAGCTAAAGAAGAACAAACTAAATTTAAAGCTAGCAGATAGAGGGAAATAATAAAGATTAGAGCAGATATAAAAATAGAGAAAAGAAAAACATTAGAGAAAACCAGGGAAATAATTTTTGGTTGTTCAAACACATCAACAATATTGACAAACCTTTAGCTAGTTTGACTAAGAAAGAAAGAGAAGACTCAAATTACTAAAATCAGAATTGAAAATGGGAACATTATGACTGATATTTCAGAAATTTAAAGGATTATAATGTAGTACTCTGAGCAAGTTTACATCAATAAACTGTATAACCTAAATGAAATTAACAAATTCCTAAAAACATAAAACCTACCATAACGAAATCATGAAGAAATAGAAAATATGAATAGACATATAACTAATGTGGGTATTAAATCAGTAATGAAAACCTCTTGACCAAAAAGTTCTGGACCTGATGGCATCTCTGGTGAATGCTACCAAACATTAAAAAACAACAACAACAAAAACAAAAACTAGCACCAGTTTTTCTCAAACTTTTGCAAAAAATTGTAAAGGAGAGAACACTTCCTAACTCACTGAATGATGTCAGTATTACCCTGATACCAAAGCCAGATGAACTTGCTACAAGAAAATAAAACTACAAAGATCCCTTAAGAACACTGATGCAAAAATTCTCATCAAAATACTAGCAAAAGAAATTTAACAGTATATTAAAAGATTTGTACAACCAAGTAGAATTTATTCCTGGAATTCGAGGATGGTTCAACATATGAAAATTGATTAATGCACCATGTTAATGAAATTTAAGAAAAAAACCACATAATCATCTCAATTGATACAAAAAAAGCATTTGACAAAATTTAATACCCTTTTATGATAAAAACACTCAACAAACTAGAAATAGAAGGAAAGTATTTCAACATAATAAAAGTCATATGAAAAACCCACAGTGATCATTATACTCAATGATGAAAGACTGAAATCTTTGCTTCTGAGATCAGGAACAAGACAAGGATGCCTGCTTTTGACACTTACATATACCTTAGTGTTGAAAGTTCTAGCAAAAGCAATTAAGCAAGAAAAAAAATAATAAAAGGCATCTAAGTTGGAATGGAAAAAATAAAATTATCTCTGTTCACAGATGGTATAATCTTATGTGTCTAAAAACCTAATGAGTACAATCTTTTAGAACTAATAAACAGGCAAAATATTAACAGCAGGATAGAAAGTCAACACACAAAATTAGTTGTAACTCTATACAGTAAGAGGGAACAATCTGAAAGAATATTGAGAAAAAATTCCATTTAAATAACATCAAATAGAATAGATACTACATCAAATAGATTCATCAAATTGGTGAACGGCTGATGTAATGAAAACTATAAAACATTTCTTAAAGAAATTCAAAAAGACGAATGAAAGACATTTTTGTGTTCATGAACTGGAATAATTAATATTGATAGAATGTCAATACTACCCAAAGAAGTCTATAGATTTAATGAAATCCCTATCAAAATCCCAATACTGTTCTCTTCATAAATAAAAAAACCTATCCTAAAATTCATATGAAATCTCAAGGGACTTCAAATAGGTTGACTATTTCTGAAAAAGAGATAAAGTTGAAGGATCCACACTACTGATTTCAAAACTTACTACCAAGCTATAGAAATCAAAACTGTGTGACATAAAGTATCTGTATTGGCATAAAGACAGCTATATAAACCAACGGAATAGAATAAACTCTCACATACATGATCAAATGATTTTCAACCAGTGTACAAAAACCATTCAGTTAGAAAGAACAGTCTTTTCCACAAATGGTATTAGGAATACCGATTATCTACATACAAGAGAATGAACCGTTATCTAACATCACATTCAAAACATGGACTAGTCAAAGACCTAAAGATCTTTCTTCTTTGAAGAAAATATGAAGTGAAAGCTTCCAGACACTGAAAGGAATGAGATGAAAAATCATTATACGATGATTTCTTGGACATGACACCAAAGACATGGACAATAAAAAAAAATTAATTAGACTTCATGAACATTAAAAACTTTTGTGTATCAAGGACACTATCAACAGAATAAAAAGGCAATCTATGGAATGGAAGAAAATATTTGCAAATCATATATCTGATAGGAGAATAATGTTCAAAATATATAGAGGAATCCTAAAACTTAACAATAAAAAATCAATCAACTTGATTCAAAAATGGGCAAAAAACTTACATAGACATTTCTTTAAGAGATATATATATATATGGCCAATAAACTCATCAAAAGATGCTCAGCATCACTAAACATTAGTGGAATGCAAATCAAAACCAAATGAAATACTATCTTTCTCCCATTAGAAGGGTTATTATCAAAAACCTGAAAATAACATGTGGTAGTAAGTATGTGGAGAAATTGGAACACTTGTGTATTGCTGGTGGGAATGTAAAATGGTACATACCTGTGAAAAACAGTATGATGGTTCTTCACAAAATTAAAAATAGATGTACCATATGGTTCATAAATTCCACTTCTAGATATTTATGCAAAAGAATTTAAATTAGAATCTCAAAGAAGTGTTAGCACTCCCGTATTCACTGTAGCACTATTCACAATAGCCAAGATGTGGAAACAACCTAAATGTCCATCAACAGATGAATGGATAAAGACAACGTGCTGTATGCATGCAAAGAAATACTATTATCATCTAAAAAAGAAGAAAATTCTGTAATATACAATGACTTGGATAAACCTTGAGGATGTTATGCTAAGGGAAATAAGTCAGTAAAAACAAACACTGCATGATTTTACTTATGTGAAGTAGTAGTCAAAATCATAGAGCTACAAATTACAATGGTGGTTTCCAGATTCTGGGGAGAGGGAGAAATGGAGAGTTATTTTTTAATATGTGTAGAGTCATAGTTTTGCAAGTTGATAAAGTTCTGTGGATAGATGGTGGTGATAGTTGCACAATATGAATGCACCCTTTGGGGTTTTTTTGTGGGATAATGCAAATGTTATTGAAATGACTGTGATAATGCTTACACATATCTTTTAAGACAGTAAGGATGATCAAACTGTACATTTTAATGGGTGACTTCTGTGCTATGGGAATTATAGCTCAATAAAGGTGTTTAAAAAAAGGAAATGGTATGTCCTAAAACAGGAAGAATATCTTAGGCATTCAATTCAAAGAGCTTGTGGTTTTAGAGGGTGTCGTTTTTCTTTCAAAAAATTACTTAGTCTTATAAAAGTTCAAATCACTCATTATAGAACATTTTGAAAATTCATATAATTATTTAAAAAAGAAAATATATGTAATTCCAACACTAAGAATGGAAAAATTTTGAAAATCAAATCATGTGGAGTGGTTTCAGATTGAGTACGAAAAAAATTTTACTGATTAGAATATATCTAGAATCAGGAAGCTCTAGTTGTTTTTTTTTTTTTTGTTTGTGATTGAGGGAAAGTTGATAGTTGTTACTTTAAATATGCTCATGCTAACAATGAAAGATGATCATAACTCCTTTCAGTTTTGTTTGATGTTTAAATTAGATGTCAAATGTACCAGTTAGAATTCTCAAGAGAAATAGAACCTATAGGATATATATATTCATATACCTGTACACATATGGACAGAGGGAGATATTAAGAGAGAGACAGAGAGAGAGATTTTAAGGAATTGGCCTATGCAGTTGTGGGGGCTGGCAAGTTTGAAATCTGTGGAGCAGGCAGTAGCCTGGACATTCTAGTAAGAGTTCACCTTGCGATCCTGAATCCAAAATATGTTGGGCAGGCTGGCAGTCAGGAAACAGGCTGGATTTCTCGAAGCAGAATTCACTCTAACTCAGGAAAACTCATATTTTGCTAATTAAGGCCTTCAACTTATTGGATAAGGCCCACTCACATTATCAAGGATAACTTTCTATACTTAAAGTGAACTGATAGTAAATGTTAATTGCCTCAGCAAAATACCTCCACTGCAACATCTAGACTAGTGTTTTACCAAACATTTGGGCACTATTAGTCAAACCAATTTGACACACAAAATTAGCCATCACAACAGGTGTGACACTTAACATAGTACTCAATAAATGATAACAATTATTTTGTTTCCACCTGTTCTTTACTACAAATAATTCACTTACTTAATTCAGAGATGCATCTTTCACCTAGATATTTTAGCAGTTTATTTTCTAATATTCCTTCTCACATCGCTAGTTACTCTAATTCATCCACCACACAAATAGATATATGTTAAAAATACATATTAAAATACATATCCTTTACAGACTTCCATGAAGTTATTAAATGCATTGAAGTGATACTCAGTGTCATCAATGTAACTGATGTGACATCTGGCTCATCATGTGAGCTCCTGCCACTCTATCACAGAGCACAGATTTTTCTCTACCTGAACCAAATTCTTTGCAATTTCTAGGTGAATGACTTTCTGCTCCTTTGTGTCTCTGAGTCATTTCCCTTTGTATACCTTGATATTTTTTTTCTTTTCCTTCCTTCAGAACTCTTTATCAAATTCTTTCTCTCCTTTTCTTCAATAACCTTTTCCCAATCCTCATTCCATGCTAAGTGAATTGCTTGCTTTTCAGGATTCTGGAATTCCTCTACTTTATAACAAATTATTTAACTTTTAATATTATTTATTTACATTATCTTCCACCACTGACCTATGAATAACAGAGAGTATATAGGATATGCTAAACATTTTTTCTCTCTCTCTCTCTTTTCCTCTTCTCTTCTTATTCCTCCTTCTTTTTCTCCTCCAAACTTTAGCTCATGGCAAAATGTAGGTTTAACAAATTTCTGATTGCATTGAGAAATTAATGACAAGCTAATTGCTGTTCCCATATACAATGGAAAACCACAAGTTTTGTGGATGGCATAATATGAAAACTGTCATATGTGAAAAGACAGATCTGGTAGACGAGTTCAGAATAGACTGTAAGCAATTGAGTTTAGAGGCAGGGAGCTGGGTGTAGAGGCCATTATTATAATCTAGAGCTGCAATGATAAATGATATACATTAGTACAACAAACTTTTATACTGATATCTATATTCATTGCTGTCCAAAAATAAAAATTATCTTATAAATATTCATGTAAAGGAAATAAAAAAATGAAAAGTGTATTTCTAAAAATTTTTTGCAAAAAATAAAAGTCCTCTGAGACTCCTTCTCTAATATTGCGAATATTTTTTCAGTCTATTCAAGATAAAATAAAATCACAAATACATCCTTCCAATGGCAACCTTTAAGAATATCCAGGTTTTTATTTATCAAAAGCTAAGTGTTTGGGGAAATATTTGTCCAAATTATATTGCCTATATTTTTTGAAAAATGTAATATTTATGTAATTCTCAAAATACAAACAAAAATTATCAAGCTCTCTTTATCACCTATATTTTTACTGTCAATAGGGACTTACTTTAAAATTGTATTAAAACCTCAAATGATTAGAATGGTTTAGTATCTTGGGAAGACTTTAAATTTCTGTGATACAATTGCTTACTTATCCCTAATAAAAATTTTGAACCATTTTATTGACTTTCCCAGGTAAGTGTTTAAGGCAGCACTTTTCAAACATGTCATAGAAATCTCATGTTTCCTACTAAAAGTCAATAAGACTTTGCCCCACATTATATTAAATATGCATGCTTTTTTCAATATAAAAGCAATTATTTTATTCTCATTAAAATACATTCAAGAAATATATGATAAACATATACAAATATAAGATACTAACATATGTGTGTACACACCCACACCCTACTGCTGGTGCCAAGTACATTCTGGGATAAAGGTGTTGGGTGTAGAGTCCTATTATACCAGATCTGTGGTAGAAGTAGATAATAAAGAGGCCATCAAGTGTCATGTTCTGTCTCAAGTCAGTTTTTTACTGCAGTGTGCTCATTCTTAGTTAGTACGGTGATTTGGGAAAACCACCAGGCAATGAAGCCTGAACATTTATACCATTAATACCCTCAAGTGTTTGACAGGATGAGTGTTTCCAATATAAATACATTTGGACTAATTTTTGGTTTGTTTACTTCATTCATCTTCATTAGGGAAGATAATTGAAAACAGGTTTACCTTTTCATTTTATCTGGAACAAAATATTATGTTCTTGTTTTTAGTTATAAAATATAAAAACAATCTTCTTTATCACATTCTAGTATCAGCCATAGATGAGATCTAATGGATCTCATTTCAAATTTGAGATTAGAAAAATCAATTATCAAGAAGCTTATATCATTTCTTTTTTATTTATTTATTTATTTATTGTAATTTACATATCATGTCTTTACTTCATTTTAAGTGTACAATTAAATGGTTATTAGTAAATTTACCAAGTTACAGCTATTCACATAAATCAGTTTTAGAGGATTTCCCACCCCTCATTGAGGCCCCTAATGCCCATCCCCAAAAACACTTCAAGCATGCCCCTCCCCTTCACAGTGTTACTCAATATTTAGGTAGGAAATACTAAAGAATCATAGTGGAATAACTGTGTTTGGGTTTAATGAGAAAAAAACAAACAAAAAAAAAACAACAAGACCCCACCCTTAAAATATCCTCAAACATCTTGACTTACAAACTTGCAATGTATTCAGGTGTATATTGACATTAATATATTATATATGTAAACGTGACAGGTGATGCAATCTCACTTAAGTAAAATGTGATAACGGTGTTTGGGATATGTCTGGGAAAATATGCAGTTACAATATACAATTTAAAGGAAAATTAATTTGCATAGCTGTGTAAAAATCACCTGTACATCAGTTAAGAACTCCGTTAAACTCTTTAGTGTTTTATAATTGGTTAAATAACATATTTATGACTTTCCCACCTAAAGGCAGAGATTTTCAAAAGAGATGTAAAATGAAATTCTCCTCCTTAGTAAGCACATTTCAAACTATTTCCCTCTAGTTAAGTGTGGCATATATCCGTGTAAGGAAAAACCTGAGCAACTTGAACACTGGTAGCTATACTTGTGTTGCTTTTAAGCTTTTTTCACAGGCCTTATAAGTCACTAGGTAACTGTAAATTAACTTGACTTTGCAGACTTCCTTGGGCTTTAAACTTTTTGAAGCCAGGAGCTGAAATTCTGTAATGCTTTAGCACAGTGGTTCCAACCCCTGGGCCACGGACAAGTACCACCGGTCCATGGCCTTCTTGGAACTGGGCCGCACAGCAGGAGGTGAGTGGCCGGTGAGTGAGCAGCTTCATTTGTATTTACTGCTGCTCCCCATCGCTTGCATCACCTCCTGAGCTCCACTTCCTGTCAGGTCAGCTGAGGCATTAGATTCTCATAGGAGCACGAACCCTACTGTAAACCGCACAAAGGAGGGATTTAGGTTGTACACTCCTCATGAGACTCTAATGCCTGATGGTCTGAGGTAGAGCTGAGGCAGTCATGCTAGTGCTGAGGAGTGGCTACAAATGTATAAATGTAATGCACTTGAATTATCCCAAAATCATTCCCCCTTTCCCTGCCCCGTCCATGGAAAAATTATCTTCCATGAAACCAGACCCTGGTGCCAAAAAGGTTGGGGGCCACTGCTTTAGCATATGTAAGTGTATAATGAGGTATGGCAGTAGCAGGCATGGCATGTATTTTCCACTGAAAATAATAAAGGCTGTTCAGGGAACATTGTAGCTTGTGCCAGGCATGTGATATGGAAGATATCTGGATGCTCACAGTTTCTAGGTCAGGCCAACCTTAGAGAGTGAAAAGGAAGAAGGAAGGAAGGAAGGGAGGAAGGGAGGAAGGGAGGGAGGAAGGAAGGAAGGAAGGAAGGGAGGAAGGAAGGAAGGAAGGAAGGAAGGAAGGAAGGAAGGAAGGAAGGAAGGAAGGAATCCACTGTGTACTATTTAGGGACACTATTTAGGGACACTATTTATCTACGCTATGTTTGTGATGTTTTATTCAACATTTTAGAAAAAATGAAAGGAAATCAGTACTTTATCATCAAAAGTACTAATATTAATGATGGGACATCTGAACTTTACCTCTCTTTCTTGAGAAGAGAGGGTAGTCTTTATCACAATTTAAAGTGTTTTGATTGGTTTATCTAGCATATGTTATAGAATCATAGACTTTTTAACTGTAAATTTAGGTCATATGTAATCTACTGAAGTCAATATTTTAGACTTTCCACTAAGCAGACCTTTCAAATGAAATAAAAATATAGATTATAATCAGTGAAAGTTCCTAAATATTATACTCTTTCTGTTTCATTGCAAATAAATTCTTGCATATCTATCATTTACATTTGCCCATACAGGGTTATCCTGGAGCGATGTCAAGTTATAGTTGATCAGCAGTCTAAACAAAATTTAAGGAAAATAATACAATTATAAAAGTATCTATTTTAAGATGTGAATCATCTTACACAACTTCTGAGGTAAAAAGGTCCCAATTAAGAAGAGTTCAGTATTTTAGTGACTTACTGTGTTTTATTAAATTGCATGCAGAGAACGCCCTAAGGGGAACAGTGGTCTGCATTAACGTCAAGACTCTTCATGTCAGAAAGAAAGAACTCCAGACATCTTAGACAGTGTGGGAGAGCAGCTCTCCCCTTGCTCTCTTCCTTAAGTACAATAAGAAAAATGAAAATAAGAAAAGAAATTTCATCTTTCATGATACCATTAATCAACCAGAGCCTAATCTGTACTAATCTGTAAACTCTAAGGAACATGGAATATAACTTCCCCAGAGCCAGCTAGGAACGGATTGAAAGCAAATATACACTTTAACAGATTTTGAGAAACATAGGGAAATAGACAAATTGACAATTTTAGCTGGTTATTTCAACACTTCTTTACAGTAAAAGATGGAACACATTAGATAGAAAATAAGTAGAATATAAAAGATTTGATCAACACAACCGACTAACTTGACATAATTGACATTTATGGGACACATGTCTGGCAATTACAGAATACATGTCATGTTCAAGTGCACACACTGAGCCACAAAACAAGTCTCCATAAAGAACTGAAAATTGTACTGAGTCTATTCTGTGACCACGAATAAAGTAGAAACCAAAAACAAGCATAAATTTTCTATATGCATGTATACATGCACACACAATTATACGTTTTTATTATGCTAGAAATATACCAAATAAGTAATGCAATATTATGTATCTAAGAATTCAAATGCAGAATTTATCCTGTAGCTATATTACATGTTTGCCTAAAAACATATAAGAAGAAAATTCATTGTGATGTCATTTGTAATTTAAAAAACAAATTAAAGACTAGAAACAAAGACTAGAAACATCATTATGGGACTAGTAAAATAACTTATGGCACATAAAATAATAAAATAAAGTATTAATAAGCCTCTAAAATGAATATGATTTTTCTGTATGTGCAGATGAGCTATGCTATCAGGTGATAAAAGAAAGGTCCATAACATTAGTCCATATGCTCTCATTATTGTAATAAGCTTAATAATCCCCCCAAACAAAAATTTTTATATATGATTTAAATGTTCCCTGAATTATGAATAACAAAGCAAATCTTAAAAGACAAAATTGCTTACTCTTAACACAGCATATGAACATTAAGCACATCAGGAATTTCCAAAATAAAGAAAAACTTGGCAAATTATACATATATCTTGTTCTCTGAAATGTATGTCAGCAGCAATGGCCGTGTAAATGGCATGAGATTCTACCTGGCTACACGTATGAAACACAATCAGGGACAAAAGTGGCAAACATATCAAAGCAGAAATAGTTATGGAAGAAAGTAGTAGGATAATAAGTAATATGGTCTCTAAAACTTAATGTAATTTTATATTGTTTTAATTGTTAGAAGAAGAATTAGAGTTTGAGGAGTAAGGGACATAAAGAATTACATATTTAAAACTGAATAAAAGACAACCATGGCCTGGCCCTTCAATTCTACGTGTTAGAAAAAACTTGCTGATGTTGAATGTTAAAAGACATTGGTCAGGATCTTCTTTCTAATGTGCTCTGGTATGAAAGTAGAGTGAAGGTCGTTATATTACAAATTGGCACCCAAATCTTAATTCATTCAAAGCTATCCTAATAACTATATTTTATATCCCAGAACTAAATTGTAACAAAGGGGAGAAGATAGCTAGGTGTGACTGTTCATTTAAGAGAAACAAAGCTTGTCGCTAATTTCTTTGACTTCGCTTATGTTATTCAAATTCAGTGTCTTCCAAAAAATCTTTCCTTTAGAAAGTTTATACCGTCTTCTAACTGGCTTTATGTCTCTAAAATAAAAATCTGTCCCTGGAAGCATAATGAAATATATTTGCTTGAAATTCATGTCTTTAAACTGATTCTTAGAGTTAGGATTGTCCTCAAATTTAAACCATTATCACCTTTTGAAATTATATTATTTACCTGACATTAAGAAATTCAATTTGAAAAGGAAAAAGAAAAATGTTATATCTGGAAGATGATAAATTATGTACTGGAAAATAATCTTCCACTTCAGAACAGTCTCCAGTGACAAGAACTTTGACTAAAGTTGAATAAATCCTTTTCTAATTCTGATATGGAAGAGCAATTGCTCACATACTAATATTCATGCAAATTAAGCTATGAACTCTAGATAAAACATTAAAACAAACAAAAAATTTAAAAAGCCACCTAAAGACCCAAGAGCCTGAACAAAACCAGGCAGATTTTGGATAGGAGTAAAATTGAAAGAAAAGTGACTGGTAAGATGTGAGTTCTCCATTTTGCTTATTTAGTTGTTGGTTTTATTCTAAGGGCAGCTGTAGTTTAGACAAAGTCAGGGTGTAAAGAGAGCTGAATCTCTGATAGGAAAATCCACTGGTTGCTGGCAGGAGCAAGAGGAAGAGCCCCTGGTGTCTATGACTGTCAGAGAATAAGAAGGAAGCCTAGAAGAGTCTGAGAGGAGGTGTAATTAGTGGTGTGAACGAACTCAGCTACGTCTCTGTCTGAACGTGAACTATAAAGGCTAGAATTTTCAGGCAAGTTCTTTAAATCTGTTACTCTAGCTGTATTTCCTGACTGTCAGAAAATAAATGCATAAGGAATGAAAAGATAAGATATATCCACATAGAAATAGATCTATCCTATATCAATACATTTATTGATATGTCTATATACTTTTATATATATATATATATAACCTATCTTTAAAAGAAAGATATACTTAGAATATTAAAAAGAAGAAAGTGGACATTTTTAGAATTGCAAAACAATATTTAAAATAAAAAATTTGGATAGGATTAAGAGCAAAATGAAAATGATAGAGAAGAAAGTCAGTGATACAGAGATCATTATATATCATTCAGTCTGAAAAAATGGTGAGCAGCTTACAAAGGAAAAAAAAAAAAAAAACCAAGAGCCTCAGGGCCTGGTAGGGACACCACAAAAGGTCTAACATATGGTAATTGGAATTTTAGAAGAGGAGAGAATGGAGCAGGAAAAATATTTGAGAAAATGATAGCCAGAGATTCTAAAATTTAATAAAAGACATAAATTTACTTATTCAAGACGCTCAGTGAACTGAAAACATAATAAATTCATTCCTAGGCAATTAGTCAAACTGTTGAAAACTAAAGATAAGGAGAAAATGTTGAAGTAGCCACAGAAATACCAGAACATATAATAACAAGGCCAAAAATTAGAATGTCTATAGAGTTCTCGTTAGAAACCATGGAGAATCAAAGTGAAATAAATAAAGACAGTTTCTGATTAAAGAAAAATAAAGGACTTACACTACAAGAAATACTATTCAATATGAAAAAAAATGATACCAGAGGCAAACTCAGATCTTCATGAACAAAAGAACACCAGAAATGTTACTGTATGAGTAAATATAACACACAAAATTTCCTCTTAATTTCTGTGTAAAACATATTGTTAAAAGAAAAAATTGCTAATATGGTTTTACGATATATAATATGTGGGTTTGATACTATTGAAATTATAACAATAAAAATGGTAGAGTAAAAAAAACTATACATTTACAACATTTCTATATTTTACACGAGTTTATTATATTCCTCTTGATAAATAATACAAGATGCTTCAAATTGTTAGTTGAAAATTTGCCTGGTAAATAAATTTAGAATTTACAACTATGTGGTAGATGTAATAGTTTATTTTCCTCAGTCAAAAACCAATAGATAGAATCATGCATTCATAAACAATGTTTGTTTCTGTTAACATTTTTATTCCCAATACATTTGAAAAGTTGAAACAAATTATTATGAAAGTGCCTTCAAAATGATTAACAATATAAAATTGTTTTAACTTTTTTCTAGAACATTGTGAACTTTTGAGTTTTGGGTTCTTTTTGTTCTTATTACAAAAACCTAAGATGTATTCTCTTGGTAGCTAATCTAGTTTTAATCATGCAGTTAATAAAATATTTATTAAGTAATTCAGTTTTTCTGGTAGCCTGTGTTACCCCCAAAGGTCATGACCTTAAAGAGTTTAGTTAATAAAATGTGAAAAATATTTCCTGTTAAAAAAATAGGTACTTGAGTTTTTAAAGAATAAGAAGTTTGTTTTTAGAGTCTGTAATGTGTTACTCTAGAGAATTCAATTGGAATGAAAGGAAAGAACTACTGAGCTACTACTGAGCTATTTAATGTCTAGAAGCAGAAGGTGACAAGTCAAGAAATACTTTGGGCAAAACTGCAGCAGATGTAGCACAATGTCATGCAAATAAGGCTAGGTGAGCACATGTTTTTTAAGGGGTGGAACAGTGTATTTGTTCCCTTGCAATAATGGTTTCTTGATCTGGGCTTTGAATTGTAAATGTGCTATTATTAGTATTTTTGGAAAGGAATGAGAGACTTGACAAGAGAAAAAATGTTCTTTGCAATGACTATTAGAGAAGATTTGGCATATACTCTTCTCAAATCTAAAGGATGAGAAAAATGAATTTACCGAGGTGTACAGTTAATCACATAAATCAGTTTTTGAGGAATTCCTTTCCCTTATTGAGACCTCTAACTCCACTCCCCAACTACTTTTCAAGGATATCCCACCCCTCCACAGTGCCCCCTCACATCGCTCAGATGTGGGTTTACCCCCCACCCCCCAATTCCCTGGTGTTTGCTCCTACCCTTTGAGCACTATAGTGTTAATCAGTCAATACCAATTTGATGGCGACTGAACGTGGGGTCCATTCTTTGGGTCTTCTGTCACCTTACTTCGAATAATGGGCTCAAGCTTAGTCCAGGATAATACAAGAGGTGCTAACTCACTGTCATTTCTTAAAATTGAGTAATATTCCATTGTGAACATATACCAGATTCTTTAAGATAAACTCTACTATGATTTTTCCCCTAGATGGTTTGAAAGGAATCTTCAGAAAGCCTCTTGTGTGCCCTAGTAGAAAGACAGTTTTAACTCTTCAAGTTAGTAACAGTGATCAGGGTAACTCTCATTCTTTGAACACCTACTCTGCACCAGACCCACTGGTCAGAACTGTGAGTTAACAGATGATTCCTTTATGTTCCACAAGTTCAGAGGGAGCCCTTTCTTTCAGGAGTTTAAGAGTTCCACACAGGGAGGTCTCCTGTTTAGCCTTACTAACCTTCCCTCCGAGGAGGGGGCCTACCTACCTCGGGAGTCCCAAGTGAGTGATACAAAGCACAATTCATAAGCATGTCCTACAACTTCCTGAGGAAAGAGCCTTCCAGAACTCACACACCAAATAAAATAAGGAGAAAATGAGAAAAGGGGTTTTTTCTTAAAAAAAATCAATTATACTTTTAAATTATTTTTTTCACACGATTTATTAGAACAAGAAGAAAACCCCCTAAAGTTCTGAAGAAATATTAACATAACATGCCTGTAACTCATGCTGTGTTTAATGAGAGGTGCTGTTTTTCCTGCCATGGGGGCCATAGCCCAATGAGTGATGGCTCTGAAAAGGGTCACATACATATTCATCAAATTCGACATGCACATGTAAACTGGTTTTAATAGGCCATGACAGCAGAAGTTGTGTCGGGCAAATAGCTGCTTATGTGCTCCTTCCCTCCACTGGCATATTTAGCCATTAATGCTCTGGGATCCATGGATGAAATATTAGCTTGTTAACTTAAGACCATCAGTTGTTGTTGATTCTCGGTGGCAACCGAGGGAAGAGATCCTCTCCGTTACTTTATGGGGGGTGAAGCTTGAACTTCAAGATGCTCACTTTACCTAACAGTGTCATTAATACCATTCTGCCCCCTGAGCCTGGAGACCAGAAGATACATGCAAAATGTTCTGGCAAAAATTGATATTATACCCAGTCCAAAATAAAGACCTATATAGCCCCTACTCTGTCATTATCACAGACGGTACAGGTTTTAAAACTTCTTCTTAACATGTTTCAATGCAAGATCCATTTCCTTCAAGTGTCAGCCAGTTTGAAGGCTGTCGAGGCATGCATGGTTGTTGCTTAAGTGAACATTAGCAGCACATATGAGTCCATCTAAGACTCTTTACTTGGTTATCTGATAAATACATTGTCAAGCTTACCAGGGAATTAAATTATCACAAAGCAACTGAAGCTATGCTTGATTCATATAAAAAGAGACCATCAAGTAATAAAATTAGATGTTTATGCTTTTAGAGGAGGATCCCAAAGTCTGTTATTTCAAGCCCTGAATTAGTATTGATAGATTTACTTATTGTAGCCATCTAGAAGCCCCTGACTACCTCAACCAATAATTTCTGGATACCTATATCTAGTTAAACAGAAGTATCTTTAATAGACCATGGACATTCGGCCTCTTCTGTCAGTCAAGTTTCTCTTTGGATTGAATTGGTGTTTTGTTCTACTCTCCGTAAAACAAACAGCTGTGCGTTTGAATCACCTAGGTATTGGGACTAACTAATGGGATCTGGGACATGGTTTTCTTTAAGTAACATGTTGAGGAGGGGTTTCTCTGCCTGGAAGCTAATCTGTCATTCATAGTCAATCACATTTTATTATTGACCTCTTCCGCCCCAGCACCATCCTTTCCTGCTGCTTCTCCAAAGCAGTGATTAATCTTTGCAAAACAATTTTCTGCCTTTTATTACCAACAAGAGTCCCAAATATTCACATGCTTAAAATAGAATGAACTTTAGTTTCCAAGACAGTAACCAACACCATACAATACTTTACCCACTAATAAAATTATGCAATATGGTAAGAAAATATATTCAAAGAGTAATTAGTTGAATAAATTAACTGGATATTTGGCTCTTTCTTGTGAGTGTATTTTCCCGGGCAGAAGGAAATATATGCATGCTGCCCTTCTTTCACCTTCCCGTATTCCACTGTAAATAAAGAATACATTGAAACCAACCCTACGGGTATTGTACAGGTAATGGTTTTCTCTAAAAACAATAACAGCAACTAGTATCAGGTATTGTACTTTTCAGGTTAAAGGTGTCAGATCTATTCTGAGTTTTTCAGAGGAATGTATTTGTCTTCATTCTCAGACTTGGTGCCTTGGGATAGGATAACTTAAGGAAGCTCATAGTTAACCTAGGCCAGCTATCCTTTGTAATATGTGAGTGGTGCAATACAGTTTATTCTAATGCTGTATTACAGTACAGTGATTTTTATGCCCCACCTACCATACATTTAAGAGTTGTTGGTGATTTTGCATGTTTTGAGCTACTCTCAATTGAAATGATGATCACCATGTATATAAGTGAGAAGTCTGCAGTGTTTTCCCAGTTCTGGCTTAGACTCATTAGCCCCGTTGCCAAAGAACACAGGACACAATTTGCTTGATTTCTGCTTTTTTAGAAAAAAAATCTCCATTTCTAACTGTTCTAATTACATTTCAGTGCAATTAAGAGACACTTCCCTAGAAAGCAAAGTTGCCTTTGTTGACTGGTGGACAGAGAGAGCAAATGGAGGGCCAGCTCTTCTTTGGCATTGCTGCCCATCTCCAAGAGTCAGGAATGACTGGTGCACTTGGCTGATGCAGAAAAATGCCATCTGGTATAGATTTCCTTTCAACTCATTGGGAGGAATTCAGGATCATGGGCAATAATTGAAAGCTGTTGTCTTTGGGGTGGTATTTTATTTAGGTCTTTTTTTCTACTTAGCTTCTGGAAACCAGGCTGTCTGAGCTAACACACATCTACTTATTCCACCTGTATTCACACTCCTGACAAATTCCCCTTAAGCTAAGAGTGTGCACCCATAAATAATGTGCAGTTTGCATTTATTCTGCTCCAAAGTGCTGTAAACATCAAGGCCTACTTATCAGAGGTGTATGCCTGGTAACAGAGGGTCACTGAGAACTAGGGCCAAATGAATTGAGGTAAGCAGAATGAATGGTGGTGTCGGTCATAACTGAACGCCGGGTCTGAATTGAGGCCACTCAAAGTAGATCACATATGACTTTAATCCACTGCTCTGCCCAGCTTTCTTGGAGGATAAATCTGTCTCCAGTTTTTATTTACATATTATCATTTTACCGTATGTCACTGCCATAGTTTCAGACTTGAGTAAATCCACATTTAAATAGTGATTTGTCTCCTTTTGATAGTAAGTATTCTTGTAAGTGGTGGTTAGGATTAAAGGGAATTTGTCAACAATAGGTAAAGGGGGCTATTTAGGATTAAATGA
Source organism: Lepilemur ruficaudatus (assembly GCA_963574885.1). NCBI lineage: Eukaryota > Metazoa > Chordata > Mammalia > Primates > Lepilemuridae > Lepilemur > Lepilemur ruficaudatus. The sequence continues at coordinate 19,726 of CAUYRT010106638.1, forward strand.
AATTATACACTCAGCCAAGAGAGCCTTCATTGGGAAGCTCAGTCCGGCAGGTGCCAGTTGTCCCACAAATTCCCCCTTTGAAGGTACAGTGATAATTCCCTGAAAGGAGAGAAAGAAAAGGAGGGGTGGAGAAAGGACACATACAAATGTTCTCAGCTCCCAGACTCCCAGGGAGGGGGCAAATCCTGCCCCACACAGCCCCAGAGACGCCACCACTTAAAGGTTAGCAAAGAGTTCTTTTGAGGTGACATTTAAACCTTTAATAGCTCCCAGCCAGTTTGGGCAGGAATAATTTCCCCTCACTGGAAGCTGGGAGCCTGAGAGCCGGGAACTGCTCAGTTACCTGTCTGCAGAGGATGCAAGGGTGTAGATGAAACCCAAGCAGGGTGATTTGGGAGGAGGGGGCGGAGCCCGCCGGTGTCTGCGGGCCCTGCCTTCCACCCTAATTGCACCAAAGGCTGAAAAAGCTTCAGGTTGCACATTAGGCCCTCGCTGAGATTAGCAATTATAATATCAGTTTCCCCAAAACAGGGCTGACAGAACGGCTGGGGGAGCAGAGGTGACTCAAAGTTTAGTAAGTCTCAGGGAAAGTTTACTGGCCCCTGCTGTTTTCTGGCCTTTCTACTACCCAGCCCTGGCCACAAACAGTAGGAATCCTTTTCAATCACTATTAGCAACACTTCATTTCTGTCATATTTGACCCTTGGCAAACTGCAACTCTGCGAAGAACATTCTTTCCAGAAAGGAACCAGACATCATTCAGCTAGAGACGATTTACTGTGGGACGTGGAGCTTATTTGCTTTCGTCGTCCCCCTGGAGCTACTCAGCCTGTTAAAATGGATTGTCCTTTTGCACAGCCGTGCTGGCGGGAGGGTCCTTCCTGAGAGGCAGAGAGAGCAGTGGAGGCCAGCCCTGGACTTTATCGACTTGTCATCTGGCCCTGTTGCCCTGAGTCAGGATCTTTGCAGTGTCCTGCCTGTCCAATCCTTGGATTTTGTAGCTTGTCTTGAAAGTAAGGTGTGTGTTACATAGTCAATAACAGCCATTTTCTCTTCTATGTCAGGGCATTGGTGGTGGCTCCTTCCAGTTTTTGCTCATATTTAATTTTCCTGAACACAAAGGAAAAAAACAGAAACTAACCAAACCACCAGAAGCTTGAAAATGACTTATATCAGATGAGGGCACATTTTCCCAGCTTTTCCTTACGTACTACATGAGAAAGCATTGGGATTTTAAGTCTATTGTTTCCTCTGCCACCCAGTCATCTACCATGGGGATTTCTAAGCAGTGCTAAGAGGGCCATGACTCACCAATATCCCATCTGGGAATCTTCAGTTGTTATGAATATTAATCTTATTTTGGCAGAGGGAAGTAAAGCAGAATTATTGTTGAATGGTAGAGTTTTTGTTGGGGATGAGGAAAAGTTTTTGGGTATTGATGGTGGTGATGGTTTCACAACATTGTGAATGGAATTAATGTCACTGAACTGTACACTTATGAATGGCTGAAACCATAAACATTATGGTATGCACATTTGCCATGATAAAATGTTAATCTAATGTTAAAATTAATCATTAATGTGAATTCAGACCATACATAGCTGAGATGTCTGAGTGGTGCTTTCTTTCTCAGCCTTCTCTCCCAGGAAGCAGACCATCTGCAAAGTGACCACTCATCTTAAGGATCGTTAAGGCAGGCACTGATCTCGCTTCCAATGCAACTGGAAACCAAGATGAGCTATCCAGTTAGAGTGTGGAAACTTGGACAACCCACTAAACACATCACCTCATGAATGTGGAATACTCAGATGGTTTATAGTGCTGCAAATTAGGAACAAGATGGGCCCAAGTAAAAATGATGGGAACTGTCTTCTCACAATGATCCACAGACATTTAAAGAGGCAGGAGATATGGATTTCCAGAAAACCACACATATTTGGGGGAAAATAGGGGTCATTCTCCAGAGGCTTTGATCCGTGAGTTGGCATTTCACAGAAGGCGGCCAGACTGTGTTGATTCGACAACAGCGGAGCAAGCTGGGACCAATTAATTTACACTGCTTCATGTGGGAAAGGCCGCGAGGCCTGATATGGCCATTGCTAGTCTTAACAAAAAGTAATTGTGCAACATTAAAATAGCTTATGAAATTTATGAAATCAACAAGTGATTTGATCTTTTGTAAGCAACAAAACTCATTGAATAAGCTTTTGTGAATCGCCGTGGTCAATCCTCGTGACCCTGTGTTTTAGGCACCCTTTTAAAATCCAGGGCAGTGTAAAATTTGAAATCCAAGCCACATTTCCTTTCCCACATAAGAATTTAAGCCTTGGGCTGATTTTAGGCCTGAAGCTTTCATTGATTCTTGAGTCAGTCATTCACGCCTTGGTTTCGTAAGCATGGTTGAGCACTGGCTTAGACCTTCTAGGAGAGTTGTGAGTTGGTTGAGATTCATTACCTGGAGCTGTACGCATGGTTAAAAAGAAGCGGCCCCACCTGAGCAAAAGCTCCAGCAGCTATGTCAACCTGGAGTTCATTCCTTTTCTCTCGTTCAACACTTGCTGGGTTTTAAGCATTTATTAGAAAATAATCTCCTGAACCCAGGGGACTCTGAGGTAGGCCAAGGGACATATTGTAGACAGAGAATTTCCTAAGGCTGCAGTGTGCTTAAGGGCTGTGCCTAGAAGCTGGACACTTCAAGTTCTGTTGTTCCAAGAGCTCAATGAATTGCCTCTTTCTATCGGAGATAGAAGAATGAACTAACTGTTAGGTAGACTATGACTTCCCAGGGATGCTATGTAAAAGACAGGACCATAGCAGTAGCAGATTAACTTTATTCAGGAAGAAAGGCAATCTCCCATAAAGATGAGCAAAATTATATCACTCATTTTTCATAAACCAAATACTACAGCAAAAGGAAGCTAGACTGCAATTCCCCCTGCCCTGACCTTCACCAAGACACTAATCTGACAGATGTGGAGACAGAGGCGTGGGACACAAACCCCCACCTCATGTGCTGATAGAGACTTCGCAGGGGAATGATCCCAGAAACTGCTGCAGAACTCTTTGACCACTCAATCAGGTCCCAGAGATAAAAGAGATTATAGAGGAAAGACGATTTTTGTAAGAAGAGTGTTTTTTGAGAGTTTCTCCTATGTTGTAATTTCTCTTTCCTTTTCCATGGGTGGGTGGATTGGGTGTTCCTCCTCACATACACCAAGTAAGGAGCATTTCAGGACACTACCTACCCTGACGAGTGCCTGCCTCTTGGGATGGTGAACTGGGGTCTGACTCCAGCCTCAGGAATTCAGAGAGCCAGAGAAGGCTTTGGTGGTGAGGGAAGAGAGACTGCTTCCCTACCCCCATTGGCAGAACAAGACATGCAAGAGTGTTTCCCATGGATCGCAGGAGGGAGGTGTGGAAGAGAACGTCAGTGTGGGATTGTATGGGGTTTTGTCCCAAAGGATCTCCTGGAGTGATGAAACACTTTAGCACCCACAAGGTAAAGGCATCCCACCAGGGGCCAGGGGCTGAGAAGAAGTGTCAGCAACTACCTGGAATAGAGTTTCATCCAACCGGATCAAGATAACTTCATGAGAAAGGGGCTCAGCAAGGAATCTCCCCATACGGCAAATAAGAGCCTCCAGGGAAAGAATGAGTTTTATAATTTCTTAGGTCCAGAGGGTAAAATGCTTCTCAGCTAAGTGACATTTATCCTATTCCCCTACCTCTCCATTCTGTCACCCCCCCCCCGCCTTCAACCCTTGGATGGGAGAAAAGCCACAGGTGGAGAGTGGGAGGAGGCCATGTAAGCGAGGACAGAGTAGAGTAAAAGGACAGACTGCCCCCACACCACTGCAGGCTTTCAGTCGTAAGCAGGTACGAGTCAGAGTTGAGAGGCAACTCAAAGCCAAGCTTTGGAGTTCTGATGGGATCGGATATTTTAATTACTTTGTGACTTGATTCTGTGCTTAATGACTTGAAGTACCCAAATGCCTCTTTGTTATCAGAAAGTGACCAGAATTATTGCAGGTGGCCCAAGTTTTCATTCAGGGCAGGAAAAAAGTAAAATCAAATTGAATGGAAACTGCCACTCCATCTCAACATATCACTCCTTCTACCAACAACAGTACCGTTAACAGAGATATCCTTATTAACAGGGACACGAGGGTCTTAAGAGGGCAAACCAGGTCCGACAGAAGAGGGGTAAGAGACACAAGAATAAGAACTGAAACACTGACCAAGCCACAGATGGCTCCTGAGACGATGTATCAAGTCCTTCAGGAGGTAGATGTGATGTCAAAATTAGGATTCCTATTCTAAGAAACATGCTATATTACAGATGTCTAATTTAATTATAAGCAAATGTATGGAGAAATCTACCTTAATTATGTCTGAGTTACTTTCAAATATTAAATAATTTCTATTTTTTCTGAATGGTAATTATATAATTCCATGTAAATGCTGTCAAAATATAATAGAAGTAACCTAAAATACAGTGGTTTAGCAATTCTACTAGTGCCAGTTAGGGACCACCCAATAGTCAACCTGACAGATCCAAGTGACACTGGGCACAAAAAGATGATGTCTTACATGTGTGTCTAGTCATGCTCACTCCATTACACGTGCTGTAAGCCTAAGAGCTATATCCCTTGATGCTTAATAAATTTTTGTTAAATAAATACATGATTAAATAAATAAAATATGTAGCCAGTTATGAATATCATTTTGATTCTCATCCTCCAACAAATAGAATCTCACTTTCACCCAAATTATCCACATAAATTTGGCTAGTAGAACACTGGCTACAGAAACGCTATGACTTGAAATTGATTTATTTGCCAATTGTCAATTTTGTGATATTATTCCATCTTTACTAGTCAGTGCCATTGAAATAAATGCAAGCCAGAGAGCGATATGAAATGAATTCTAGGTGAACTGGGTAGGAATATATCTTAGCTAATTATTATACTAAAAGAAAATATGTGACTTGGCTCCAAAAACTAGCTAAATTTTTTTTTTATTTTGTAATTTGTGTTCATCACTTAGAACTGGGGTGATAGTAAAGGTAGAGAAATAATTCATATTTACAAGCGACAAAGTCATCTTCTTAGCCCCAGCAAACGAAGAGGAGGTCAGTTTTCCTATTCCCTGGACTGACTTGCCTCCCATGGGCCAGGAACCAGGGCACCAGTTGCCTCTATCCAGGGCAAATGTGTACCTGAAGACTGAATGAATAGTTCTGTATTTTCAGAGAAGTAATGTTTATACTCTATTTTGCTTTGCCTAACGGGGTCCGCCTTACATAGATAACCCAGCATCTCTCTTCTTCCCAGAATAAGGTTTTCTAGGAACAAAATATTAAAGTGAAGAATGGAAACCTGCCAAATGTAATTGCTGAAGAATCATTTTAGTCTCAGAGAACTGTCTTTTTCCTCTAATCTTTCTCGGTTGTACCAATATGGTTTTGTCAAAAATAACATTGGTCAGACACTAAAAGAATCCTTTTGGGTCCCCATTAGCAACACTTTCTTTCCCCAAAGCCTGGCCACAGCAGGCTACAGCCCCACTCTCAACGTTCCTTTGAGAAAGCAACCGACATTCAACTACCACAGATTTAAGGTATGAAAAATGTTTAAAATGAACATGGCTTTATTGTTATTTTCTACAGCAGGAATCTAGCTTTGTAGCTACTACTTCTAATCAATTTGGGCATTGCCCATAGAGCTAGAGAAAAAATAAATTCTCATGCAACGTTCCTCAGTTACCATTGCCACTGTAACTGTGTACCTTCCACACACTTTTGTTTTAAATTTCCAAAAGATCCTAGGAGCTAACAAATTTGTGTCCAGGGTGGAGGGTTGTTTATCTTCCTCAAAGCAATTTTTGTTGCCATGTTGTGTAAGTGTAGATGTTTTTTTGATTGGTTATTGAAAGCCAAGAAATACGTTTTAAAGCAATTTGTTTCTTAGAACATTTTGTCTGCCTCATCACAGCAATGGCTATTAATGCTCTATTTGTAAAACTGAAAAAGATAATTTATATTCTATTAGTACCTTTATCCATTTCAACTCTCTGTGGCCAAAGTGGGTCAAACATTTGGCACTTAAAATGTTTAGCACTTAAAATTCCAGATAGAACAGTGATAACATGACTTAAACACAGACATTCTTTCGAAAAGAACTGAAAGAAGAAAGAAAACTTTAAAGTTTCAGCAACACTTCATAGACATGAAACTGATCCCCAACCCAAACAACCCTATGCTCCATTATCATAGAATAAATTTCAGAGCTATTTAGATAGAACATAAAGTTCAGAGAGTCACGTGATCAAAAACTCCAAAAGCAAGTAAATGCATCGGGGTCAAAGGGCACAGAGCTGAAAGAAACATCTGGATTCCATCTTTTCAACTTTTAGTGGGAACACTGATCACTTGGCGCACATCTGGGGGGTTTGACAAGAAGAAAGTGTGGGGTTCCTTCTGGGGGGGGCATCGCTCTAGTTTACTATCCTTCCCTGGTGTTGGATATGCAGCTCTTCACATGCTAGTTATGATATTCGGGATGTCTAAGAATGTTACCAAAATTTTGCTGTTTGATTATCTCTTCAGTGGGGTAGGGTTTTAATTTTTTAGTTTCTTTACTTTGAGTTTTGCTTCACTAGGAGTATCCCAGGAAAAAGTTAAGGAACCTGCTCTTCTATGAAGAATGCACTTTCCCTAGGGAAGCTGTTCTTATCACTCAGCAGGAGAACCATTTTTAAAATCACCATGCAGTAACCAAGGAAGAGGCCTGTAGCATTCAGCCAAGCTGGCTCACTGCCTGCACCCCAAATTAACTCTCTCAGACATCTGCATATGAAAAACATCTCAGAAAAGCCTTGAAGAGCCTTTACAGCAAGTGACCTGGCTTTTGCCACATTGTTGCTGGCTGAAAAATGTATCTCCAGCACAAATAAAAATAATGCAAATCTCTTTGCCAAAGAGTTGCATGGTTTTACTCCATATCTATTATTAACAGGGGACCCATGAGCAAGTCACTTAAATTCTTTGGATCCTGGTTTTCTTGTTTGTAAAACAGTGGTCCTGGGCTACTTGTTTTAGACCAGTTTGTTTTCAGCAATAATGTTTCATATAAGTGTTGATTATTGTCCTAATCTGGCACTAAAAATAAAGTTTAAAAATCTCGATTGTTTCAAATGTACTTTTCAATTTCTGCAGCACTCTCACATGCCTTATTTCCCTAGATCTTGTGAGGTAAGTGTGACAATTATCCTCCTCATTTCAAAATGAGATCACCAAGGCTTAAAGAGGTGAGGAGAAAGGCAATACATTTCTTCCCAGCACAGCACTCTTCCCAGGATGCAGGGTGTCTTTCATTTCCTGTGACTAACTCCATGAAAATTAGGTTCCTCAATTAGCAAGACCCATGCCTCAGGAAAGCTGACTGACAATATAGATGGTAAGCCTAGGAAGCGCTTCCAGAATTCTGGGCAAAGGGGGCAATTGCTAATTCTTAAGAAGGAACTAGACAAATACACCAGAGAAATAATCAAGCTGTAATAGAACACTTTTTCTAGACAGGAAAAGGGCCTAGTTTTCAAATAAAAAAAGGCTTACTATTAACCAATCAAAATTCATGAAAAGATGAACATCTGGACATGATGCAGATTTTTTGTTAAATTTCAGAAGTAAAGAAAAAATCTTATATACTTATAGGTATTAAAATAAGAGAATGTAGAACATAGGGGTTAAGACTTCCTAGTTTGGGGTCAGAAGTGTAGCTTTTCCATTTACTCACTGTGAAACCATCAAGTTTAGAAAATTTCTAATCTGTATTCTTAATAAGATTTGTGAGGATGTTGCTTTTGTATCTCAAGGGCAGGCACGCATGTAAAAGGAAAATTTTAACATCTGGAATGTTTCATTGGAGATGAAAATTATGATTCATAAATTTAAAACACAAGGGATTGTGTGATCAACACATTAAATACTATTGAAAGCTGAGTAAGAGAATTACAAGATAAAAAGGGGAAACCCTTCCCAAATTCAGGGAAAATATGCATATATTTACATGATGAAATAAAAGATATGTAACTGAGGACAGATATAAGAGCTATCCAAGAATACTACAAGGGGTGAAAGAGTAAGTAGAGGAAAAGTGATAGACAATAAATTAATAGAAAATTTCCTGTGCTAGAAAAAGATGAAAAAGTACATCAAAAAGATGCATCAAATATTTGGTAAAATTATGGATAATTAAAAGTGACCCCCAGTTAGCAATTTTGCTTAGCAAAGCTATTGACTTTTGAAGGTAAAGAAAACATCCCACTTTTGTGGGGTTCTAAATCCAGTCAAAACCATCATTCACGTGGAATACCAACAGAAACATGCAACAAAACAAATATTTCAACCATATATCCAAGTGTGAAAACAAAGGTTTAAACTCACTGATAAGGAATAAAGTGTTTAGAAAGAAAAACGTAAAAAAATAGTAGTGAGCATCTAAGATAAATAATGTTTAAATAAATGTTAATACGGTGGTGAAACAATGTAAATGTCAAAATAATTCTTTATAAAGAACATATGTAATGAAAACGAACAGCCATTCAGATTGAAGATAGATTATTATTTTTAAAAAACTATAACTTGAGCAGGAAATTAAAGGAGATAAAAGTGACTGATTTTTAAATATTTTAAAAGGAAGGCTCAATACCTACCTCTCATTTTTGACAGATAAAAACATGGGTTTAAGTCAGATTTTAAGTATATAAAATTTAAATTATTATATGTAAATTATTAATGGTGTAAAAAGAAAGTACAGATTCCAAATTTCTGGAGAAAACTTAAGGGACAAAAAAGCAATAGTAAAATACAAAAAAAAAAAAAAAAAAAGAAGAAGAAGAAGAAAAGAGAATAATAAAAGAGCATAAAACCAAACAGTGGATAACATTACTCCACTGACTGTTACTACTAATATTACTACTGTTACATAACTACTAAGACTATTACTATGACAGCCATTATCATCTACTAGCTAATATTTGAGTATCATGTGTCAGTGTCTTGCCTGAATTCATTGCACTGCTTATAGATATTTAGAAATTTTCCCAAAATCACATAGCAAGTAACTATTTGAGTCAGTATTCAAGAACAGGCAGTGTAACCCCAGAGCCTAGTTCTCAATGCAGCAAACATGCTTTAAACAAATGATCGTGTAATTTTTAAAGTAAGTGGAAAGTTAAAATATGCAACCAAATACAAACTAAAAGAACACAGAGGTGGAAATATCATTGTAAAACAAAGTTAAATTCAAGGAAAACCCTATTAAATGATGCACAATTTTACATTGATATAGTCTATAATAAAAATTAAGTACTCTTAACATGTTAAAAGTTGAAAATTCAATGACAGCATTAATAGACATACAAAACTAAAATACAAATTTAATCAGAGAAAATCAGAAGTGAATTAGAAAATTTAGCATATATTTCTTAATTTGTCAAAAGCAAATATTCAAAATAAAATGAGGAAAGGATTTAAATAATCTCATCACTTCTTTTTATACTTTTGAATCAAACTTTTAGACATTAAATGCCACCGGTATATTTATAAAAAGTTATCACATGCTAGATCACAAAAAAATCTCAGTAAGTTCCTCAAGTAGTAATCATACATACCTTGTTTCTAACTAATATCATACAATAAAGTTAGAAATTAATTGCAAAATATAATTTGAGACACATTATGGTTCTCATAAGCAGAAGAAAGCCTAAATCTTCTGATAGTCTAGAAGAGCTAAGGTATCTCCCAAGTGATTAATATACCTTCAGGACATGATTGTCCCCTTTGGTGAGATTTGAAGATCTTCAGAAAATTCTGGTAACTAAACTTTGTTCCAGAAAGTCCTGGAGGAGATTTTTTAAAATGCATGTACCTTGGCCTCAGCCTAAATTTGCTAAATCAGTATCTCATTGCACAGAGCTCAAGAATCTCTACTTTTGCCAACGTCCCAGCTAATTCTTCTGCAGCCAGCTTAATGCCAGCCAGTGCACCAGGTATTTGAGAATTACCTGTCCATGTAAACTTCTGAAGAACAAAATGGTGAACCTCAAAGTCACAGTGGCATAAAGAATTATAGGACTCAATAGATTGCAAATGCTTCAGGCTTTATGACAGTGTTTAAATACATGCCAAGTAACCTAACAGATTCCTGGTGTGGAAAGAAATTGGAGCCTTTTCTACTCACTTGAAGATGTGGGACAGTGGTCAGGTCTCCTGAAGGGGGAAAAAGGATCACTTCAACCAAGTTGGAGTCTTCCCTGTGGGAAACTGAAAGATTGGCTTAAGACAAGGCCCATTTAAAGCCAGATTGACTCTGTAGAGATGTTTCACCTCTCTACTCACCTCCTTGGTTAAGTATATTCCTAGGTATTTATTTTCTTTGTAGCAATTGTGAATGGCATTGAGTCTTTTATTTGACTCTCAGCTTGACTGTTATTGGTGTATAGGAATACTACTGATTTGCGTACATCAATTTTGTAACCTGAGACTTTGATGAATCTATTTATCAATTCCAGGAGTCTTTTGGTGGAATCTTTGGGGTTTATATAAGATCATATTGTCTGCAGAAAAGCAACAGTTTGACCTCTTCTTTCTCAATTTGGATACCTTAATTTCTTTCTCTTGTCTAATTGCTCTGGCTAAGACTTCCAGGACTATGTTGAATAGAAATGGTGACAGTGGGCATCCTTGTCTTGTTCCAGTTCTTAGTGGGAATGCTTTCAACCTTTCCCTCATTCAGCATGATGCTGGCTGTGGGTTTGCCATATTTGGCTTTTATGATTTTGAGATATGTGCTTTCTATGCCTAGTTTGTTGAGGGCTTTTATCATGAAAGGATGCTGAATTCTGTCAAATGCTTTTCTATATCTGTCAAGATGATAATATGATCTTTGTTTTTGCTTCTGTTTATGTGGTGAATCACATTTATTGATTTTTGTATGTTGAACCATCCTTGCATCCCTGAGATGAAGCCCACTTGGTCATGCTGGATTATTTTTTGATATGCTGTTGAATTCGGTTTGCTAGTATTTTATTGAGGATTTTTTGAATTTATATTCATAAGAGAGATTACCTGTAGTTTTCTTTTTTTATTATTGTTGTTGCATCCTTTTCTGGCTTTGGTATCAAGGTGATACTGGCTTCATAAAATGAATTGGGAAGGATTCCTTCCTTCTTGATATTATGAAATAATTTCTGTAGAATGGGTACCAACTCTTCTTTGTAGGTCTGGTAAAATTTGGGAAGGGAAATGTAATAGTTATGGACCCAAGGTTATGAAAAGGGAGAGCATACATGAGATACTTGTGAGCTGGTAGTCCTCCATTTCGCCTAGCACTAAAAACATCCTGATGGTAACTTGACACAAAAATCAAAGTTGCTCTGTAGTGTTTTCAAGGTCAAGCTGAAAGTCTAGGCTATGTGGCTGAAGTACCAGAGTGCTGAAGTGTTGGTATTTTTATTCTAGAAAGGAAAATAATAAACTAGGAAGTCTGGGAAAGTAGGGTGGCAATGGCATTTTCCATAAAATTAAAATTTAGTAATTATTAAAGTACTAATTCAGTGAAAGTTAAAAACTGTGAGTTTAAAAAAAATAAAAAGAAATGATGCCTACTATTATAAAGTTGAGAGTCACTGAGTTTGGAATGTTATCTTTACATTTTAAGATATAGTTTTATTTAAAATGATAGATATTAGAGGCTGAAAAGGGTGGGTGGGTGAGAGGGAGAAGGAAGACAGATAGGTTAATTGGGTATAAACATACAGTTAGATAAAAGGTGTATGATCTATCATTTAAAAGAAGAATATAGTCACTATAGTTAACATTGTGTATTTCAAAATAGCTAGAAGAGAGGACTTTAATTGTTCCCAACACATAGAAATGATAAATACTCAAGGTGATGGATATTCCAAATACTCTGATTTGATCATCACACATTCTATGCATATAACAAAATATCACATGCACCCCATAAATATGTAAAATATTATGCATCAAAAAAGATACATCTCTACTGAATGAAAATAGACAACATGCTCTCGTCTCCTAAATTTTATAAATCAATACAAGGAGCCTCCAAAAGAAACCTTTCTCCTATCCAATTTCAGATGATTACAATGATATAAATTAAATGTAAATAAAAAGTTCTACAAGCACCTACATGACAGAAGTCAAATTGCATTTGGAATTTCTCATTGGTTTATGATTGTTTCCACCTCTTGAGAATCCATAAATGTATAAAGGAAAAGCCTCTTCCCTCAAGGAATGTCATTCATTGGACCAGGTATATATTATTCTCACTTTCTCATGCACAGGGATATATATCAGCCATACCTTAAGCATAGGTGCAAGAGGTAACACCTGTTATGCCCAACATGAGGAGTGGCCTAAAGCATCTTACCAGGAGAGCTAGGTGCAGAAGGTGGCAGTAGAGCAGGAACTTGGGAAGCCAGAGTATGAAGACATCACTCTGCCTGCTTCTAAACGCCACCCCAAGGAGGTGGGCTGGGGGCACCAGATCCCAACAATACTGCCCTTATCCCTATTACCAGAATATACATGCTATTCCATGCCACTTCCATTCCTCTTCTTCCAGTTCTCTTACCCATTTCCACTCATCCTTCCACGCTCAGCTCAAGCGTCCCTTTTCTGAGCTGTCTCTGTTGTTTTTCTAGGTGATCAGTGTCCCCCATCTCCTAGTACCTAATACTTGGTAAGCGTCCCTAGAAGAGCATCTCCCATCACCTTGTGGCTATTTGAGGATCTCTTTCCACTGCTGGACAGAGAACGACTTCATTGAATTCATTTGTTTATTCCTCATCTCCAGTAAGGGGCACTGATTCCCCAGAGGAGAGCTTAACAAGTTTATGAAGAGAAATGAATTGCTACATGGATGCTCCTAACCAAGGACTCTGGGATAATGTAGTCAGTGACTGTAAGAATGTATATCTAGGAGACAGAGAAGACAAAAGGCTCTGTGGTAAAAGTCAGGCTATTCATGTTGTTTAGAATTCTGTAATCTTTTATAAAACTAGAAACTCTTACAGGAACATTTTATCTTTAAAGCATCTTGGCAGAGCATGGCATTAGAGTTTGTGGGTACCTTAGTAATTATGAATGTTTAGCTGAGCAAAAGGAAGGAGGAAAATGATACCCCAGAAACTTGGTAGTCATCGTCCTCCCAATGTTTAAAGGACTGAGATGTGAGAATGAGACCAGATGTATTCTAGATGGTCCCAGGGATAGAATAAGACTAACTGTAGGAATTCTAGACTAAGATTTCAGAAATCTTCTAAGGAGCAACTTAGCTACATTTATTGGGCACACACTATGAGTAACCTTTAAGAAGAAATGATAAAAGAGGTATCTTAAAATGAGATGATGATAAATAAAAAAGAAAGAAAAATCGAACAAATTCTCTAACCCAGAAGAACTTCAAAAAGAGACCAATAATCACTTGCTACTCATTCATCCTTCAGTCAAATATTTGCTGAGAACCTGCTATCTGCCAAGTACTGCTCTGAGATTGTGAGTAGCCCCCATCCCAGCACCCTTACACTGACGGGTACATTTGTCGGGGGTGATTGGTCTAAGTATCTCATTCTGAGATATGTGATTCTAGGGAATACCTAAACCAACTTCCTTTTGCAATTTATGGTAAAATTAAATCATCAAGAGACTTTTTCAGAGATCAGAGTTTGTGGAAGAGTTAGAACTAATATCTGTACCTCCAAGTAGCAGTGGTATTTTTGTCCAATTGACACTTTTAGCTGACTTAATTTTTCAAAATTAGATACAGTAGAGTTACCCACGGCTGCTGCAGAGGCTATAGACAAAAAACATAGGAAGGAAAGCAGAGAAGGAATAAGTAAAATCAGATGCAGAGTTGCAGCAACTCCCTTCTAAGCATCCCATAAATGTGCATTTAGCTCATGTTTATTTTTACATACTTCACCAGAAAATAGCAACTGCAACATCTCATTCCTGATGGTAGCTTCAGGCAAAGAGGAGGCATAAAGTGAGAAAAATGCACAATAAACAAACAAGCAACAAGCCCTTTCTATACAATGCAGATTTCAAAACTTTCACTCCAGTTCTCAGCTACAACAGTCTAAAGGACTTGCAGCATGCTCTGGGTGAATGTTAATGGTTTGCCCTGAATATCAAATGTGAGTTGGAATAAGTTTATCTGCACTTTAGTAAGAAAGTATAATTTTGTTCATAAACCTGAAAGTATTTTTTTTTGCACTGTATTCACTAGAAATTCCCTTATGATGGAAAGTCTTTTTTTGTACCCCATTGATTTGGTTTAATCAACTATTGACTTTTTATTTTATCAGATTATAAGAAATATTTTATCCCGCTTAACAAAATTGAAGCATATGTGAAGAGAGGATAGGTATACTTTGACTGATTCCAGCTACCAGGCATCTCTCACAAATTTTCATTCTAGATTATTCCTTTGAATAGTCAAAACTTGTAAGTAGTATTTGAAGGCTTCTCTTGATGTGTCAAAGGCACATAAAACTCAAGGTATAAAAGCCTAATCACATGGTGTGTACTTCCACTCAAAAGATCCTGGGAGAGGGGTTCCAGGGCAGTGAGTGAGCTACCAGCCTTCCATCTTCACAGGACAGGGAACTGCCATTAGTGTCCCCACCATCTCCACCCCTTCACCCAGCTCACCACTGATTTTGCCCCCGACCGACCATCTCTTGTACCCAGCCACTTCTCTCCTCGGCCATGATGACTGTCACAGCTCCTAGTCGGGGGTCTCACATCCATTCTTATTTAAATCCTATTCACTCTCCCCACTGCAGTAAAGCAATCTTTTGAAAGTGAAAATGGGATCACATTGTTCCTCTATTTGAATATTTTAACGACTACATTTTATTTTGAATAGTAAATAGGCATTCTGAGGGAGGTCTCCAAAATGATGATGAGAATTGTGATATGGCCTTGGTCTGGGTGCTCCATCCTCATCTGTCTTCTGTGTTCTTACCACTTTTGTTTTTTTCCAATCCCTTAAAGCCACACCCTCCTGCCACAGTGCCTTTGTACATGCTGGCTCCTCGGTCTGCAAAGCTAACTCTTCTACCCTCAATTCTCTCGTTAAAGCTTTCCTATCCTTCTAGTCTTTGATTAATTATCCTTTATTTAGGGTAAGTCTTCCATGACTTCTACAGACTGAATCAAATACAGGCTTCGAACATTGGGTGCACCTCTCCTTCATAACTCTTACTACAATTGCAATACTGTATTAATAGTATTTATTGTCTTATTTGAGTAATGTTTCTCCTTTACTACCTCTCTGAGGGAAAGGCTTATATAAGTTTTGGTTGCCCTTACATCACTAGAGTCTAGCTCCATTTCTGGCATAAAAGAGATTTTCAGTAAATTTTGTTGGTTCAATGAATGAATGAATAAGTAAACAACATATTCAGGGTATGAGTAGTCAGCAGTCTCTGGAGGGAGGTTATCCAAAATGATACTAATAATTTTTCATGTTACGATCTGTGCAAATGGAAAGTTACACATTACAGGAGCGGTGCCTACCAAGTCAGAACACGTGGCCTCACGCTAGTGTTTTGTCTGGTAACTCAGTCATCTTGTGCAAGGGTCCATCCGTGCCTGAGTGTCAGTTTTGCATCCGTAAAATAATCTGTCCACCGACTAGGGTAATGTGAGAACTGCAGGATATATGTTGCAAAGACTTTGAGGGCTTAAACCCCAGCCAGTCTAGATCGAGAAGCTGCAGGACTACAGAGGCCTGTAGGACACTGTAGAGAAAAGGGCGAATCCGGCCTTGATTGCTTCTCCCAGAGGGCTGGCGAATGGTTATCTAGTGTTTTATTGGAAGACAGCAACCCGCACTTGTTTATGTTTTGTCTGTGGCTGCTTTTGTTCTACAGCAGAGTTCGATAGCTGTGACAGAGACCACGTGGCCCGTAGAACCTGAAACATTTACTGTATGGCTCTTTAGGGGAAAATTTTGCCAACCTCTATTCCAGATTATCGCTATGGCTACTTTCTCAGTGCCTGGCTTCACATCCCCCAGCTACACACACCAGAAAGGAAAGTGTCGACAAGACCCCTGCCTCCTCCCTGTCCCCCACATCCAATCCTTTCTACCTGTTACCTGAGGCCTTTTCTTGTGGACGTCAGAATTCATTTTCTAACTGTATCCCTTAACTCCATATAGTTCTTTACTTTTACAGGTCATGTCGCATAATAACATAAGGGATCGGGTTTCACTCTAACTCCTTCATGAGGTAGGAAGAACAGGGACCATTACCCCATCTAACCATTATTCCCCCACCCAGAAGATGTAGTCTCTGCAAAACATAAAGGTCAGTGTGAGACAAAAGATAATTTTATTTATTAGAGTTGCTTAGTTTCTGTATGCCTCACTTTGTAAAGTTAAAGGTCATACATCATAGAGATGTTGTGAGGATAAAATTAAATAATATATGCAAAACTCTTAGTCCAGTTTCTGGCCCACAGTAAGGAATTATTAACTATTACTATTGTTATCATTCATGTAACTGGGAAAAGTAGAAAATACATAATTTTAAGTAAAATTTATGTAAATGATCTCTTTAAAAGATATAAATTACTTAGGTGCTAGGTTCTCATATACCTGCAATAAGTAGTATAATTTTTTAAATACATTAAAGAATTCTGTAAGCTTCTTCAAAAGTTAAAAAAGAGAACCTGAAGCAATCCAATTTATACAGAAATTGAGCACAACAAATAGAGGAGAAAAAAGAATAATTTTAGAGAAAAACCTTTATAATGACAAGTTTATACTAAAGGATTTTTAAGAATCATGAATTACCTTTGCTTTTATGGCTATGAAGCTCAGATGCAAATTTGTCTCCAACTACAGGAACTTTCTGTGAATAAACCTGTCTTCTAACATTATTTCATTTCTTTGCTCCAATTCTCCATAAAACTATACATTGGGCTTATTACATATTGTGTATTCTCATGAAATATCTAAAGTCATCTTTGGGTTGAGGCAGCAGGTAAATTAATTTTATTCTGTAAATGTATGCAAGAGATTGAACCTGACGGTATCACTTGCTTTCTTTGTCCACCAAAAGCCTACCCAGTGAATGGCGGTGATGCTTGCGCAACATTTTGGACGTACTTGATGCCATTGACTGTTCATTTGAAGATGGTTAAACGTAAATTTTATGTTGTGTATATTTTTACCACAGTAAAAAAGTCTAGCCAACCTTCTGGCTTAATTAAATGATACTTTGGCTACAAAAACCCACACAGATCTCCCAAGTCTGAATCAGTCAGTCTTTTCTCCACTTTTTGGCCCCTTACTTGTTCTTCTGTTACAGAGCTGCTCACGTGGCAGTTGCGTCCTCCCGTTTCTTATCCTCCTCTAGGTTGTATGTTCCCTGAGGGCAGGCGCCAATCAATCATCTCTACGTCTCTCTCTCCCTGATGGTCACACTCCAGCTGCTTTATAAATATTTGCTGAAGACAGGCAGGGAGGAATGGAGGGCCGAGGGAGGGCACCTCAACACCAGCTGCCAGCTCCAGTGTCACTAGGGTGCAGCAGAAACAAGAAGGTGTGTTGATTGCCATTAGACAGTACTGTCCTCATAAGATACTCCAAACAGCTGCCCCCCACCCAATTTTGCTTTCAACTGAAAAATGATATACATGATCATATACAACTAACATCCTTCTCAACAGATTCATAATACTTGAGCTCTTAGATAAGAGTCCACATGGAGGATTTTCTTCGTTTTAGGAGTCTCCACCCAAATGCCATCAGTGACCTGGGAGACAATATCACTGAGCAGAGCAGGCCAGAGCGTGACCGTGGCAAAGTCTATGTCACAGGCTGTTGGAAGGGCAGTTGCTGCTCCACTCCACTCAGCTGCACTTGTTGCCTTTCTAGATGTAGGCCCAGCATTGCCAGAACTTCTGGTTTTTCTTTTAAGCTAGAAATTGGCTCAACAATTTTAAAATAAGGTTGCAGGCCAAACAAAACATATCTTAGAGAAGTTTGCAACCCTGCACATGCTATCACAAATACTTTTAGGACATTTATTATACAAATTCCTGGAAATGCACTCCTTGGAATAAAAAGAATAATGATTACCTAATGCAAAAGATGATTTTTAGGATTAAATGAGTTAGTGTGTAAAAGTACCTAGGAAGGTGTAAGTTTCTGTATGGATGCTTAATAAATATTAATTTTCTCTCTTCCTTTTCTCTTTCCTGCCTTTTTAATTGGGAGAAAGGTTATTTGATTTAAAATGAAAACATGTAAAAGGGAAAGATGCATTATTTTTAATAAAATAGGATATTTTATTATATCAGACTCCATACCAACCAAGCCAAAATATTCCATATATTAGGCCCTTCATCAATGTAGATCTCTGTAGACTTGATTAAACCCAGACAAGGCTGATTTGTAACTGGTAGTTGGATTTTTATATAAAAATTATATTTCCAAATAGGTTTAAGGATGCTTTAAAACAGATTTTTCTCTTTAATTATTTAAAACGTTCTCTCATATTTTATTTGAATTGTGAACTTATCTATAGATAAAGGGTTTGTTGGACAAAATAAAGCTTTCATCCATTTTTTTCCTAAATTACTTGAATTTTACATTGAGTTCTATACATTTTACAGTATTTTCTATATTCTCTAAAGAAGCAACAAACCCACTCCCAAGACCAGTTCTTTCCCAAATCACTCACAACTCTATAGCAAGCCATCAGTCATGATCTGCGGGGCAGCATTACCCAAGAGAGGCACCACTAGAGTTAGAGCGTCAATCTCAAGTTCAAATTTCTCTTTAAAAACTGGTTAAATGAGGGCAAGTTATTTAGATCCTAAATAGCTCATTCCTCACCTGTGTAATGGGGTGAATTGTACTACTCTTGTAAGGTTATTGTGAAGGCCAAATGGGATAAAGTTTGCAAAATTATCCTGTAAACTGAAAAAGGCTAAACCAATACACATCCTGCTTTGGGTAGAAGAGACAGCTGGTATTCAGGATAGGGGCCCCAATAAAGCTGTGTTAGTGGTGGTGTCTTGACATGAGGATTTCCTTTGAGTAGCTCCTCCAAGTGTCAAAGTCTCCCTGCCCTGCAACTTCGTCCCTTACATCTGCATAGTGTACATCAGCAAAAGCAGAAGGGGAAAATGATTTGTTATTATTACTGTCAGCAACACAATGATAGTAACTACTGTTTATTGAGCATTTCCTATGTTTTAGCCACCAAACTAAGTACGAGGCACACATTGATTCAAGCCATTAATACTTAGAACAGCTCTATGTGGTGGATATTATGGTCTCCAATTTACAAATGAAGAAACTGAGATTAGCAATGGCTGGTGAATGCCCAGGGTCATTCACTAATTGATACACTGTAGACACAGGACTCCAATCCTGGCAATGTCAAAGCAAGGCCATATCAGTGGGGCAGCAGCATGGAATGATGTTCCTGGGAGGACAGTTTTCCAGATAACTGAGATAAGTGCTTCAGTGCCAATTTCTTTTGAAGGGTGGAGGGGTCTATTTTTTCACCATTTCTAAGTATGGTCTTTGTTATGAAGATAGCATCAAAATCTTTTTTTTTTTTTAAATTTTTTCTCCCTTTTTTGGTGGAGGGGCCTCGGAGATTGCATAGTCTAACCTTCTAAATCTGCAGATGCCATGACTGACACAAAGCTCCTTTGGCTACGACATAAATCAGCAATGCCCCCAAGGAGTAAAGTGATGGGTAAAAATGTTCAATGCACTAAATGGCAACATGTCATGATCATCTATTTTATGATAAGTATCTTTTATTTGTTTGTTTCATGGTTTTCTTTGTTTTCTTTCACTTTCGAGTTGTCAGGTGTCACTCGTTCTGGTCATAGAGATTGTACCTTTCAGTAAGCATCCCACGAACACTTTCACACCTTGTGTTACACTGTTTACAGTTAGCTAGGAAATAGGAAACCAGGTGACTCTGTAAGATCGAGTGTCAAATAAGAGTAAACAAATTCTGAGCAAAAACATAAGAACTATTTTTTTTATATGAGGCCCCCCTATGTTGCTCATGCTGGTCTTGAACTCCTGGGCTCAAGCCCACCTTAGCCTCCTGAGCAGCTGGTACTACAGGTGCACGTACCACTGGGCCTGGCTCACCTAAGAACTCTTAATGAGTGAAGTGCATAATATTTTGTTAATACACATGACCTCCAGTTTGGCTTCTCTGATGGCTGTCAGTTATATCTTGAATAATTGAGTTTTTCTGAAAAACAAATGCCATATAAGTGACAATTGAATACTTTTAGAGACACACATCCCCACAAGTCATGTTTCCAAATAAATCGATTCCCGCTTCGGATGCCCTGTAGCGATCCTTGGAGCTACTCAACTCCACCTGCTCTCCTTGCATCACTTCCCCTGTCTTTTTTATAAGTACAGTCAAATCATCTTTTACCCTTTTACTTCAGTTATCATTTTCCAGCTGGAAAATAGCAAATTTGATCATTCGTACAGAAACAGCGTCTGTTGCTAACCCCTCAAGCTGGTGTACTAGTTTCATTTCTTGCAGCCAAACATTCAGGAACATGTGTTTATATGTATATCTTTCCCTTTATATTAGTAATAAGTGGGTCATTAAGGGCTGTATAATGAGAGAATGAAGTTTTCTGGCCTGATAAGTCCCTGAGCTTCATTACCAAATTCATCTTACGTGTCAGCCATTAAATAGCTTGGCATTTTCCTCTCTCATCCATGCAGTATCATTTAATTTCATCTAAATGGAGTTTTCTCTATGGCCATAATCATCATCATCTTCATTGCCACCACCATCAAGAAGCATTTATTACCTCTTGCAATGCATATGGTGCTACATTCAGTATAGCTCTGCACAGCTCCATCATCATGGCCCTCACCCAGGAAGTACAAAGAGGTTGCTCAAAACAGTGGGATTGGAGTTAAAGTCCAGACTCACCACAAAACAGCTGGGAGAGCTGGAACACAGCATGTTCCTTTTCTGGGCCATGCTTTATTTGAAAATAAGATGGATGAGTTATGTTATCTGTAAGATCCTGTCACATTATAGTGTTGGATCCTCTTCCAAATTCAGCTGCAACAATTTTAATAGGAAAGAAGATAGGCAGAGAAGAGAATTGGTCTGGAGCTGTAAAGAGCTGGCTATGGCCAGAGAAGTAATTAACCTCTGGGTCCCAGATCAGAGTTGTCTATGTAGAACTTTGTTTCTTTCGCTGACCTCAGTGTGGTTTCTCTGCATTCTCAACACCTCTACCATCCTTATTACACTCTTTCTGATCTTGGCTTCCTTCCCACGTTCTCCAGCTCCTGGCCTCCTTCTTCACACCAGGTCCTTCCACTCTGCTCTCTTACTTCTCCCAGCCACACATGGGGGCTGAGTCCCCATTAGAGCCTCAGTTTTACATGGTTCTAGGAGGCAGCTCCTGAACCCCCAGGTCCCTGCTCTGGAAACTCTGTCTGATCCCCTTGAACAAGGGCTGGGACCGAGCCTGCTAAGTAGGTCATCCAGTTGGGTCACCAAAGATTCACCTGAGGATTCAGGACTGAGGCTTTTCATGTAAGAAATTACCTTGGGTAAAGAAGTAGAGAGAATGGGAGGAAGAACTCAAAATGGTTTTGAACATAAAGGATGATACTCTGAGAAACACAGAGAAGTCCAGATAGTTATCACTGAGACGGAAATGGAAGCAAAATCCCAAAAAGCATGCCTGAGCTGAATACACACAGGAACACAGGAGGTAGGGGCAGGAGGAGGGGAAGAGGGCAAGAACTTAATGGGATACAGAGAGGCGTTCTGTGGTTTATGCCCAGAAATACGCTTTGTGGCCAGGAAAAATGTCTTATCCCATCCCTGCTTCTGTACGAATTAGACTGAGTCAAGAGGCATAAAATCAGGTATATAGGCCTGATGTATAAACAGTAATAGTAACTCAATAATCCCCCTAATAATCATAGTTTAATTGCATTGGCTATTCATGACATTGTGCTAATTGCTCAGAGTGCATTATTTTCTCATGGAATCTTCCCAACTACCTTTTTTTGTTGTTGTTGTGGCATTAAGTATATTCAGAATGTTGTGCAGCCATCACCACTATCCATTTCCAGAACTTTTCCATCATCCCCAACAGAAACTCTGTACTCAATAAACAATAATTCTCCATTTCTCCCTCCCTCCGACCTTTGGTAACTATTCTTCTGCTTTCAGTTTCTATGATGCAACTACCTTTAAAGAGTAGCCATAAAAGGGGAGTTACATCTTACTTGGGGTGAAATTCCAAAGTCAACATATAAGGCAAAACCCACAAACTATCTCTATTCTCACTGAAAATACCTAAGGAAGAAAGGTACCATATTAGTGACAGATAATATCATCTCCCAAAATGTATGACCCAGACAGTTTATCTCTTTCACTGTTCAGTTGAGCCCTGCATATAAGTAGCAGCTCATGCATTTGGGATCCTACTACACAAACGTGTACGCTGTGTCTTTAGACCATAGAAACACACTAGGCTTGTTGACATGCTCACATCACATGAGGACCTCAGGAATTAAGACAAAATGAGGAAGGATCAGAGTCACATTTTCCATCTCATGTTTACCTGGGAAAATATTTACTGAGTTTAATGGCAGATGGAATCATTCTCACAATTCAAATTATCTCCCCCCTTCCACTCCAACCAATGCATAGTGTTGAAAATTCTTGTACACTGAGTGTATAGGATTTAATTCCTTCCAATTATTATCCTCTTTATAATGATGAGGCATAAAGAAGTTAAGGAACTTGCCCACATTCCCAAAGCTTCATGAATAGTTGAATTTGTGCCTTTAACCACTACCCAACTCTGTTAGACAAATGGTTATTTCTTTCAAGAAAATTAGACTTTTTTCAACAGTATATTCTTTCTTTTTCTTTTTTAATTAATCAGGGGTTCCAGTGACCAGGAAAGCTCATAAGAGGTACTTTTGAGGGTTACTCTAAAATTTCACATCCATTTTCTCAAACTATATAGTATGTAAATCTCCAGACCCCAGGGGCCAATTGTAAATTGGTTTCAAATACCACAGAGCACATAAATCTCTCTCCTCCCTTCTTCATCTCCCTCACCCCATAATCTACTCACTCTTTGACCTCCTCACAAGAAGCACAACTGCCTTAAATTTAGAGTTTTCCTTTCCATTAAAAAAACACACATTTTAAACCCTAATCATATTTTGGGGATGGAGTAAATCAGCCTTCTTAGTGAGTTTGCTCACTGCCTCAGGTGAGAAGCAGCCTACAGGGACATAAACTGGCAGGCAAACGCCATGATTGGAAGATGGGAGTCAGAACATTCAGGAATGATTTAAGAATGCACAGCAATTTTACTTACTTGAACTGCGGAGGGGAAGTTCAGGCTGAAACCATTAAAAAAAATCTAGATAAGGAAATGTTTTGAAGAAGTATTGTTTTATGACTCCCAAATACCTACAATAATGTAAGTTTGTCTGAGAGTTTATCCATTCATGCTATTGCCAACTGAAAGCTCTTAAGGACCTGCTTTAAGGAGTAGGTGGGACTATTTTCTAAGTAGCATAACTATTATAAATGAAGATAGGTTATTCAATGCTTGAAAACAATTTTTTTCTAAGTGATCTTATTTATATCACTAATTTGTACTACTTGTAAAAAAAAAAAGGATACGCTGAGTAAAGGTAAATTTTAGCCAAAAGTAATATAATTTCATCGCTGCACCATAATTAACCTTAGCTTAGTGCAGATTAGCCTTGGTCCAAGTTTCAATTACAGCATAGCCAAAGTAGCATAAATAAACATACGATTAAACAGAAAAATTCACTCACAAAATAATGACTTTTTTTCTAAAATAGGATGAAAAGAAAGGTGGTTCATGGAGTGGTATTAATAAAATAAATAAGAGTTAATAATTAAATAAGTAAAAACTCTTTTCCAAAGCAAGAATTCTATCGTCAGCCAAAATGAGAACGATATAAGAGAGTTAAGTAGATTCATTGTTTTCCCATTTGGACAAGCCATCTCTTTCATATTATTTGTTCTTTTTTCAAATGCCATGCTCTAAACATAAATGTGATTTTCACTGTTGCCCTTCAACTTTGTCAGGCTAGCCACTCTCCCCCTTCCTTCCTAAATTTAATTAAAACCAGCATTCAGCCCTACTGGAGAGAAACCCTATTTACATAACACAAAGAAAAACAATTTTTAAAAGCCCACATTAATCATGAGCTTTAGAAAAAGTCACCCTAAATAGGATGTATCTAGCCAAGCGACAAGCTCCAGCCACTTAAGAAAAATACGTCTTTCCAGCTGCAAGGATACCAGTGTTACTGAAGAGAACATGGCTCTTTTGTTCCACAAATTCCTCATTTTCATATGAAGTTACCATGATTCACCGACCTTGATATAGAATAATGCATACTCAAGCTTGCCTCATCTACCCATATAATCTAGTGAAAACTGAGTTTTATTTTACAGTATTGCCAGGAGTAGAGGAAGAAAACTCTGGTACCTACCATGTGCCAAGCAAAATGCTCGGCTTTCTGTAGACATCACATCATTCAATAGTCCCATCAGCTCTGTGACGGTGCTCTCAAGCTTCTCACCTTGAGCCCAAACTTTGAAACAACAAAGGTCCTACTACCCAGGAGTTCCCTACTTCGTCGTCCACAGAGATGTGCAGACATCTTTAAGAACATCAGACACCCACTGTCTCCTTCCACGTTCTGCACATAAGGCTTTGTGGTTGTTTCGCTGCAACCATTCCACTAAAAAACATGTTGATCAAAAGGAATAGAAAAGTAAAAAAAAAAAAAAAAAAATTGCCAATGGCAGAAACTGCAAATGGACGAGCAAAAGGGAAAGAAGAATGCAGATTAATCAAGAGTATTACAGAAAACTGTGTGATGTTCAGAGATCAGAATTATTCACGATCAAAGAATTCACTCAACTCCTCTCTGGTTCAGTTTACCTCAAATGTAACAGAGGTAATAACGTGGCCTATGCCGTCCCAAAAGGGTATGGAAGTTATGGAATTATCATAGACAACTAGGTCTGTCAGAAATAAAAGGAAAAACATAAATTATTGAATTTGTGCTATAAATCAGCCCCCGTGTAGCAATTTGTATATGGTTTCTCGCTTAATTTGTATCACAGACAGGTGAGGTGAGCATTCTTATTCTCACTTTACAGATGAATAATCTAAAGCAAAGAGGGTTTAATCCTTTGACCAAGGTAGCACAGCTAAAAACGGTAGAACCAGGATCTTAATTCAGATTCGTCTGATTCTTGTGCTCGGTCTACACATGCTCTTCCTCTCTGAGCAGAGATGGTCCTGAATAAAATCCGCATTGTCATGGAGATGCACCATGTGGAGTGCATGGACTGCCTGGTGCTGACTCACCTGTGACTCATGTTTACTCTGTGTCTTCAAATGTCATGAATACAGTGTCACCTTCATTGACGCCTTACTAGGTGTGAGCTGCTACAAAAGGTGAGAGATCTTCACAAGTTTCTTCCTTTCCTTTCTTGCTTTCCTCTCCCTCCCTCTCCTCTCTTTTTTTTCCCTTCCTTCCTTCCTTCCTTCCCTCCTTCCTTCCTTCCTTCCTTCCTTCCTTTCTTTTTCTTTCTCTTTTTCTTCCTTTTTTTCCTTCTTTCTCTTTTTCTTCCTCTCTCTCTCTCTTTTTGTTATTTTGCTCATAGATGTATGCCTAGCATTGACAATGTCCAGCCTGTGTAGGGGCTCAGAAAATTTTTATTGAATGGATGTACTGAATAAACTCCTAGTCAGGCCTGAGCTCCATGACATCTGTTCTCTCTGACCACCCAGCTACGTACAGACTGGAACTTGTCCTTTTCAGAAATAATGTGGGCTCAGCTATACAATTATGTCTCTACAGCCCAGGAGACCAGGAGATTTGGAAAATAACAGTGATTACTATTCCTTGGAGAATACAGAGACAGCAATAGCATGAACACTGGGAAAGCCCCCACTAAATGGTTGGAGATTAGGCTGCTTGTCTTGATGTCTCCTCTTGCCCAAGCCTTTGTGAGTCTTCAAGTATACTGAGTGAGTGGATGGGTAGGGGGTGGTGCCTCAGCCGGACTGCTGGGCTTGCCTTCCTGCTTTATCCCGGCCATCTCTAACCCCACAGAGTCAAGTCCAGTATTCATTATTCTTCACTTTGTCTACACACACACATAATATATTTTGTTGGGGGGGGGATGTAAATCAGGCTGTACTCTACAGGAAGTTCTTTATTTTGCATTTCCAGAGCCATGCCTCAGTCCCATTCCTATGGGGCAAAATTCTGAAGGTTCTCCTGCAGTTCCTGAGTTGTTCTGTCACTTGTTTTTAGTGGGCCCTTTTAATCCTCTGAAATTCCTGGAAGTCAACAGAAAGTCAGTTTCTGAACAACCTTGCAAATTGGCAAGTTCCAGAGTCACAGATTCACAGCTCATTCACAAGTGAGACATCCAAATTCACTTTACAGACTGGGATGCCTGAGTCTGGCTGTTCTAAACTGAAAAATAGGGAAAGCAGAAAATGACTTCTTGACAGGCTTGCCTTCCCTTTTCTCCTCCACTTTTGTGATTTGCCAAATAGATATGCCATTATTGAAAGACTCCTAACCAAAACCTTTGAATGGCCTTGCACCTTACTCTGAACAGTGCCATAAACCACACTCAATTGTCCCTGATATTTCCAGCTGAAATAGCAAACTAGTTGGAAAATCTGGTCTAAATCATATTTGATATTGGCCTAAATCATATTGCTAAATTAGTCATTGCATCTGTGCATGACTTGCACTCTTGATCTCTGAATTAGGTAAGCTAATCTTGATTAGCCTTCTTACTTCCCTCTTTCTAACTTTGCTTACAAATTCCATCAACCTCGTTCTGAATGTTTAAGATTGGTTAGACTCCAAATTCAAGACTATACTTGTTAATATTCACCAGCAGCCTTTGAGAACCATGTTTCCAATAGGACACAAACTTTCCAAAGATGGATGTATATTGTAAATTTAGGAGCCTCAAAGCTGCCTTGGGAAATGTCATACACATTCTGCCTCGTATAAGCAATGTATAACTAGCCTGGGGTCCTAAGATACCTTAACTCCTTCTCTTCTGGTCCCTTAGTCTTAACAATGACGAATTATACTATCCTTGGAGAGTAGCTAAATACTTGGAACCCCGAGCCTCCTTCAGCCTTCCTCGAAAACTTAGCCCATTTTTCTGATTCCAGCCAGCCTCATATTGATTTTATTTAATCTTCCTTCTCCCAGCTGTCAGCCAGCCAACCACAAAGTGCCAAACCTGCCAGGCATGAAATTTCCCCCTGTACATCTCTTGTCATTTGTTTTCAGAAACACACTCTGTGTTTGATTGTCTCACACTTATCAATTTGCCAAACATGCATGCATGAATAGCGAAGGTAAAATATTAAAGCTACTCAAGTAAAGAGAGACCAATCTGACATAGATAAACTCTATCCTACGGCCATATGTTTGGTCTTTCCCAACAATGTACCATGTAAACTTAACACTTCCAGTTTGGAAAGCACAATTGGTAAGCAAAACCACATGACCAGCTAGAGTTTTACATGGTAACTGGCACACAGTAAGTGTTCAATAAATATTCAATTCATGAGTTTATGTCTATCAAAACATTTGACCAAAATTGCAGCCCACTAGGACCAATGTTATGTGCTACCTTTGGCCAAAGAAGTAGTCTCTAGACCTTATTGACTGGCCCTGAACCAATGTTTGATCAATGCAAGACTGTATGTACTACTGTACATAATATACCATGTTCCTTGTAAAGCATATGTGAATAATAAAAGTAGAATTGAATTATAAAAATACATAAATAGAAGTTCTAATATTGGAGCCAACCGATTTCTCCCTTAAATGGAAGAAAATGTCATATATCACCTGAAACCAATGGTATAGCCTCAAAATGTTATTTTTAGAATTCCTAAATCAATGGAAGAGAAAAGTGTAGAAAATAAAAAGTATTGAATTGCCTAGATGTGCTATGTTTTGATTTGGAATGATCTAAAGCTAATGTTTATGCTATAAGGATGCCTAGAATTCTAGAAGTTTGCATCAAACTAAATAATAAAATTATATCATTAAATCTTGATTTTGGAAGGTCTGGGAAACTGAACAGTATCTCTATTTCTCTCTATTAGATTCATCTCTTTAAACTACTAATCTTTTTTGAGAAACAGAAAAGCAGAAAAATAAAAACTTTTTAAATTCAGTATTTCTCTAATGTAGGTCACACTCATTTTTAATCTTCCCTTATACAGTGGAATTTATAGACAATAGGAATAACTAGACCAGGTGAGACGTCAAAAAGGGAGAAAATTAGCACACTGTCATGCAGATGGATGTCAACTATCAATCAGTTCAAAAGCCAAAATTCTCAAGGGTCCATTGACCTAAATAACTCAGAATTCCATAGATTGTCAGAACCAGAAGCACCTTCTAAGTCAACTGGTCCAACACTGTCCCTTTTTACAGAGATCAAAGGACCAAATTCCCAGGCAGTTAATGGCGGAACTGTGATTGGAACTCACATGCCTGATTCACAATCTAATTCACTATGCCATGCTGCCTGAACAGTGATGTGCTAAAACAATTAACTGTAATTACAGTTTTTTTTCTGAGTGCCAGGCACTTTTCCAAGTGCTTCATAAGTTTGAGTTTAATAATTTCAACTACCCTGTAAGTTAGGTTACATTACTGTATTATCCCCCTTTCAGAGATGAAGAAACTTAGGCACAGAGAGGTTAAGTAATTTGTCTAACATCACACAACAAGTGAAAGAGCCTGGATATTTACTAATTACCTCATCATTTCACTCTCAGGGAAAAAAAAAAGTTCCCATATTATGACCGAGTTAAAATTATGTAAAAGTGAGTTGTTAAAATGAATATTTTCATTGGCTAAAACATTACAGTAACTTTTGTTACTTTCTTCCAAGGTTCTAACAAATATTGGACTAATGTTACTCTTCATTTATTCATCAAGCATTTCTGGGGGCGTTTTTTAAGCCAAAGACTAGAAGTGGGAAGCTGGGAATTCAGAGTCAAGAGATTCCACCAGGCTGGGCTGTGAGGACATCACACTCTGGTGGCAGAGGTTGAGAGGGAGATGATTGTAACAAGCGTGATGGAGGGAGCTGGAAAAGAGGCCTCACAAAACGTGGTGGAACAACACGTGTGATGCTCTGACCCTGGTTTGCCACACAAGGCATCCAGAGCAAGCCATCAGGCTGCAGGAAGACCTTATCATCTTCTCTCCCTTCTTTGCCATCATCAGGAGAAACACTGCCGCTGCTGGAGCAGGCACAGGTAAAACGTTGGTGTCACTGGAGACCTTCAGGCAGGCACCATTTCCCACCACCCCTGCTTGCCTGAGGGTGGTGCATGGAAGGGAGCAGGGATTCCTCCTGCTGGGAACAGAATAACCTCGAATAATTTCATCTCCTATCTAGGGTTCAGGAATGTCTTATGCCCAAAGAAATCTTCTACTCACCGATCAGTGTCAAAAATTCTACCCTTGGTTTTTACCTATTAACCTTAAGACTTGATATATTTGAGGTGAGGTGAGGGTTGAGGGTTCCCTTATCAATTATTCATTTATTCCTTGATTTGAATTTAAGAACTGTGAAAACCTTTTACAGGATGGCGTTAGCTTTCCCTTGCTCCCTGGGAACCCAGATTGAGAAGAAAGTGGAGACATCAGTATGTGTAAAAGAGAAATCAAGGCACTAAAGACTCATACCTCACAAAACTATTGGCCCAGAGCTGGCTAGAGTATTAATATGATGGAAGCTGTCGTTAGGCTAAGGGAGACAACACATCTCAGAAAACTGGAAAGTTTGTGTGGCAGAGCTGTCTGCAGTGGCAGAGCACCACAGCAGATGACCTGGCATCTCCAATAGTTGCTATTCCTGAAGGTGTTGGACAGATGTAATGGTTGTTCTTGTTTTTCCCCAAAACCACTATGTCAGAGACCAAAAAATATGAGTGTTGATTGAAACTTTAAAGATCATTCCAAACTATTCATCTTATAAAGAGAAAATGAAAACCCATGGTGAAAGTGTGACTTGCCCATCTCCAGATTCTGAGACCAGTGCTCTTCCATGGCTTTGGGCTGCCTTCCATAGAATGGCCTGTCACTAGCATATGTGGCTTTGGGTGAGATGAAGAGGGATGAGTGAGAAAGGACCTTCCACTCACTGGGTCTTTCACCAACTTGGAAAAAGGAACTCATAGTTCTCTTTCACCGTTGAGGATATTAAGGTCCAGAAAGATTAAGTATCTGTTCAAATACACAGTTGCAGTCAGCAAGTGTAGAGCTGAGAGAAATTTGAACTTGGAGGGATCTCTCCAACTCAATAGACCACGCTCTGCCCACCCTTCCATGCTGCCCCTGATGGGTGTCCCTTTGGTTTTCCCATAAGATATTAATGGAGGGCATATTTGCCTTCCTCAATCACATAATTAGAGTTAAATAGAATATATGTTTTTATCATAATTTTGTATTAAATAATTAAGCACCTGGTTTTTATCAGGCTTGTCTAAAGCATGCATATATATTTTGTGTCCCCCTCAACACACCTAGAAGTTTTAAAATAATTTGAAGATATCTTTAAAGTGTTATTGTCACTTTGTGAGTAGTGGTGATTCTGCTGACGGTGGTCACTCACTACGTCTGGCGGCAGCATTGACTGGAAACGTCCAGCAGCGAGGGGGGCATTTCTGGGAACAACTCGGGCATGCACAGTCCTGAGAAAATGACTTGAGGCTCTAGAATTCCATCCATCATCACCACTTTTAAAAGCAAAATGGCAAAACCTGGAGGCGGCACTATCACTGTAATTCTAGGACTTTCCCTCGCATACTCACGCCTGTCAGTGTGGTGCCACCAGCCGAGATTTGGACATCACAACTTGGCTTGGAGCAATAGTGTAGTAGAAACATGACCTTTGCTGTCCTGTAGATTCAGCAAATTTAAGGAACAACATCAAGATACCAACACTGTACTTGTCTATCTTCTGCAAAGCATTCAGCTTACCAAAGGAAGGCTAATTCGTTGTTTATTTCAAGTCAATTTCATAATCGACTGCTCAAAGAAAACTGATAAACAAGATCCTGGTCCATGGTGAGCACTTGTTCAAACACCTTGTTATGTTTAAATGAGATAGCCCTTTCCCCAGTGTTTAATGCAGGAGGGAAAAAAGTCAGCTACCCTTTCTTCAACTGACCAAAAAAGTAGTTTTGAAACTGTATCTTCTAGAGTCCCAGCACTGACAGAAGTAGCTCAGGCACCCCCGGGAGGAGGCTAAAGGAAGGACTCGGGGCCTCCCACAGCCAGAAAGAAAGCAGCTTCACCTATATGTATATTTGGTGTTCTACATAAAGTTTCCTTTGAAGAATGAGTATGAAAACTCCTAGCAGTGCCTTGGAATCTTTAACCCCTCCCCTCAGGCAGTTAAATTGAATTTTGTATATGTACTGAGTTTCATCTTCAATGCACTTAGCACTGTCTTATATTCATGCCCCTTATGAGGAAGCAGATGTTGGACTGGCATATGGTGCCCACTCATAAATTTCTCTAACCTTTCCATTGTGCATAAGTCACAGGCAATGAAGGGTTCTGGTGACCAGTCTTCATAGCTCTCTCTGAGGAGCTCTGGAGTACTGATCCCATTTGTTCACCTTGGGTGGGTGAGCCAGTGCTTTGGGCATCCAACCTAAAACACAGGCCCAGATGGAAGCAGCAAGAAGCCAGCAGGCTGGATCAGACTCTAAGAGCTGCACCCAGCACCCCACCTGGGGAGCATGTGGTCCTTCACAGCCTGCAGGTGGTGACTGCAGGGACCGAGCCAAAGGCCTCAGCTGCAGGGGATGTTCAGAGCTTCAGAGATGAGCTGCAGTGAAGAAAGTGGGTGAATGATAAAGAAGAGAGGTACAGATTAGTAGATTTTTTTTTTTTTTTTTTTTAGATTAAGACGTCAGGGTCCTGCTCCGTCACCCAGGCTGGAGTACAATAGCACAATCACAGCTCACTGCAACCTGGAACTCCTAGGCTCAAGCCATCCTCCCACCTCAGCCTCCTGAGTAGTCGGGACAACAGATGTGAGCCACCACTCCCAGATAATTTTTAAAATATTTTTGTAAAGATAGGTGGCAATCTTGTTATGTTGCCCAGGCTGATCTCTAATTCCTGGCCTCAAGCAATCCTCCTGCCTTGGCTTCCCAAAGTGCTGGGATTACAAGCATGAGCCACCATGCTTGGCCCCAATTAGTAGATCTTTATGCAAGGGTTCACAAATCAGATCATAGAAAACCCAGAGGTGTCTATGAAAAGGAAAGGAAGAAACACTTTCCTGATATAAAATTAAAAGTGTACACTCACCCATACTCTTCCTTCTGAGGACTACAATGGCACAAATGTCTGATCACATGTGATCTGTATTTGCACGTATTTTGGTTTTCATTGATTTGCTTTGCTCTTGTCTCCTGATTCATGTTGCAAACAATTTGGGAGCACAAAGCACATCTTGTAAAAATTTCTCCTCTTTTTCAAAGCACCTGGCACCATACCAGGCACATGCTATGTACCCAGTAATCATTTATGGGATAAATGACAGGTTGAAGGCCACTACCAATGACTCCCCTCACATTGGCAGCAATAAGCAATATTGGTGTGACACTCTGTTAGGTCTATACCGTCACAGTTGCTTTCAAGTGCATTGCCTAATTGGATAGCTTACCATGCCTATTTTATAGAAGATGGCACTGAAACAATTCTTTAAATGATTTGCCCTAAGCCATAGAGATTTTAAATATAAAAGGATAGAATTCTTGTTTTCTGAATCATATCCCAGCTGTGGTTGCATTTAATCTGAACTTTAATTCTAGAATAAAGTAATTCTAGAATTTTTAAGTTATTTTTCCTTTAAATAGGAATTTCAGGCAGATAATAAGTCACACTTATATATTTTCAGAGGTAGGATAATGTTATGAGGACTCCTGAAATTAGGCTCAACTGTGAGGGTGGAGTCCTATTTATCCCTCTGTCCTTCCACCCATCCATCCTGTATCATGCCTCTGCTCTACTGGAAGCTGACCCTGGGAAGTCCCAGGGGAAGAACAGAGAGAAGACTGCATTAAATTGAAGAAATGTGTTGAATGATATGAGAGTCTACATGGTCGATGGATCATAAGGAAGATGCCTCCAACTCTGGCCAGTCGGGAGAAGGCTATGTGCGAGGGTGATGCCTGAGTTGAATCTTGCAGGAAGAAGAGGGAACATGATAAAGCTACAGGCAAAGGAACAGCATACACAAGACGTGGGGCAGGAAAGAATGTAGCATCTTTTTTATTAACTATCCATTTATTCCCCATTTTCACTTTGACCATTTCCCTTTTTACCTATTAATTCTTCCTAAACTTCAATCAGCATGCATTGGACATTTAAATGTATGTATTGGACATTTACTTTATGTAGCTATTGTGATTCCTTTGTTTCCTACCTCATTTTCTCACCACCCATATAACGGTATAACTGCAATTTCTTCTCCCCAGGAACCCAGAGCCCCTGGTCATTCAAAACAGAATAACGAGTACATATTGGTGTGAACTTAATTCATGTGGGAGGCACTATGTTATGTACCATGCAAGGTATACAACTGCATAAAACAATAGCCCTGTCTTCAAGGAGCTTGAATTCTTACAGGGGAGATAAGACAAGTATGAAAATCA